>LR812539.1:9596502-9804002 GCA_903798195.1 Danio kyathit
ACGCAAACAAAATAAAACAACGCTGCATTTTCACACAACGCAAACAAAATAAAACACGCTGCATTTTCACAACGCAAACAAAATAAAAACATGCTGCATTTTCTCACAACGCAAACAAAATAAAACACGCTGCATTTTCACACAACGCAAACAAAATAAAACACGCTGCATTTTCACAACGCAAACAAAATAAAACATGCTGCATGTTCCACCAACACAAACAAAATAACACATACCTGCATTTTCACAACGCTAACCAAAATAAAACATGCTGCATTTTCACAACCAAACAAATAAACATGCTGCAATTTTCACACCACGCAAACAAAATAAACACGCTGCATTTTCTCACACAAAAACAAATAAATAAAACACGCTGCCATTTTCACACCAACGCAAAACAATAAAACACGCTGCAATTTTCTCACAACGCATACCAAAATGAAAAACACGCTGCATTTCACAAACGCAAACAATAAAAAACACGCTGCTTTTCCCACAACGCAAACAATAAAAACACGCTGCAATTTGTTCACTCAACGCAAACAAAATAAAACATGCTGCATTTTCACACAACGCAAACAAAAATAAAACACGCTGCATTTTCTCACACAAAAAAAACAATAAATAAAACACGCTGCATTTTCCACACAACGCAAACAATAAAACACGCTGCATTTCTCTACAAACGCAACCAAAAATAAACACGCTGCATTTCACACAACGCAAACAATAAACACGCTGCATTTTCACAGACGCAAACAAAATAAAACAACGCTGCATTTCACACAACGCAAACAAATAAAAAAAAAACATGCTGCATTTTCACACACAACGCAAACAAATAAAAAAAACATGCTGCGATTTTCACACAACGCAAACAAAAATAAATAAAAACCGCTGCATTTTCACACAACGCAAACAAATAAAAAACATGCTGCATTTTCACACACGCAAACAAATAAATAAAACACGCTGCATTTTCACACGCAAACAAAATACAAACACGCTGCATTTTCACAACGCAAACAAATAAAAAAACATGCTGCATTTTCACACAACGCAAACAAATAAAACACGCTGCATTTTCACAACACAAACAAAATAAAACACGCTGCATTTTCACAACGCAAACAAAATAAAACATGCTGCATTTTCAACAACGCAAACAAAACACGCTGCATTTCACACAACGCAAACAAAATAAAACACGCTGCATTTTCACACAACTCAAACAATAAAAACACGCTGCATTTTCTCACACAACGCAACCAAAATAAACCACGCTGCATTTTCACACAACGCAAACAATAAAACACGCTGCATTTTCACAACGCAAACAAAATAAAACACGCTGCATTTTCACAACACAACGCAAACAAATAAAAAAACATGCTGCATTTTCACACAACGCAAACAAATAAATAAAACACGCTGCATTTATTCACAACGCACACAAATAAAAAAACATGCTGCATTTTCACACAACGCAAACAAATAAAACACGCTGCATTTCACAACACAAACAAAATAAAACACGCTGCATTTTCACAACGCAAACAAAATAAAACATGCTGCATTTTCACAAAACGCAAACAAAACACGCTGCATTTCACACAACGCAAACAAAATAAAACACGCTGCATTTCACAACGCAAACAAAATAAATAAAACACGCTGCATTTTCACACAACGCAAACAAAAATAAACATGCTGCATTTTCACACAACACAAACAAATAAATAAAACAAGCTGCATTTTCACAACACAAACAAATAAATAAAACACGCTGCATTTTCACACAACGCAAACAAAATAAAACACGCTGCATTTTCACAACGCAAACAAAATAAACACGCTGCATTTTCACACAACGCAAACAAAATAAAACATGCTGCATTTTCACACACACGCAAACAAAATAAAACACGCTGCATTTTCACAACGCAAACAAAATAAAACATGCTGCATTTTCACACATCACAAACAAATAAATAAAACACGCTGCATTTCACAACGCAAACAAATAAAACACGCTGCATTTTCACAAACGCAACAAAATAAACATGCTGCATTTCACACAACGCAAACAAAATAAAACATGCTGCATTTTCACACAACGCAAACAAAATAAAACACGCTGCATTTTCACACAACGCAAACAAAATAAAACATGCTGTATTTTCACAACGCAAACAAAATAAAACATGCTGCATTTTCACACAAGCACAAACAAATAAATAAAACAAGCTGCATTTTCACACAACACAAACAAATAAATAAAACATGCTGCATTTTCACAACCCAAACAAATAAATAAAACACGCTGCATTTTCACACAACACAAACAAATAAATAAAACATGCTGCATTTTCACACAACGCAAACAAATAAATAAAACAAGCTGCATTTTCACAACACAAATTAATAAAACACGCTGCATTTTCACAACGCAAACAAATAAAACACGCTGCATTTTCACACAACACAAACAAATAAATAAACAGCTGCATTTTCACAACACAAACAAATAAATAAAACATGCTGCTTTTCACAACACAAACAAATAAATAAAACAAGCTGCATTTTCACACAACGCAAACAAATAAATAAAACACGCTGCATTTTCACAACACAAACAAATAAATAAAACAAGCTGCATTTTCACACAACACAAACAAATAAATAAAACACGCTGCATTTTCACAACACAAACAAATAAATAAAACAAAGCTGCATTTTCACACAACACAAACAAATAAATAAAACATGCTGCATTTTCACAACACAAACAAATAAATAAAACACGCTGCATTTTCACACAACACAAACAAATAAAACACGCTGCATTTTCACACAACACAAACAAATAAATAAAACACGCTGCATTTTCACACAACACAAACAAATAAATAAAACACGCTGCATTTTCACAACGCAAACAAATAAATAAAACAAGCTGCATTTTCACACAACACAAACAAATAAATAAAACATGCTGCATTTTCACAACACAAACAAATAAATAAAACATGCTGCATTTTCACACAACGCAAAACAAATAAATAAAACAAGCTGCATTTTCACACAACACAAACAAATAAATAAAACAAGCTGCATTTTCACACAACGCAAACAAATAAATAAAACACGCTGCATTTTCACAACACAAACAAATAAATAAAACACGCTGCATTTTCACAACACAAACAAATAAATAAAACAAGCTGCATTTTCACACAACGCAAACAAATAAATAAAACACCGCTGCATTTTCACACAACACAAACAAATAAATAAAACAAGCTGCATTTTCACAACACAAACAAATAAATAAAACAAGCTGCATTTTCACACAACACAAACAAATAAATAAAACACGCTGCATTTTCACACAACACAAACAATAATAAAACACCTGCATTTTCACACACAACAAAACAAATAAATAAAACAAGCTGCATTTTCACAACAACACAAACAAATAAACACGCTGCATTTTCACACAACGCAAACAAATAAATAAAACACGCTGCATTTTCACAACACAAACAAATAAATAAAACCACGCTGCATTTTCACAACACAAACAAATAAATAAAACGCGCTGCATTTTCACAACACAAACAAATAAATAAAACACGCTGCATTTTCACACAACACAAACAAATAAATAAAACACGCTGCATTTTCACACAACACAAACAATAAATAAAACGCGCTGCATTTTCACACAACGCAAACAATAAATAAAACACGCTGCATTTTCACAACACAAACAAATAAATAAAACGCGCTGCATTTTCACAACACAAACAAATAAATAAAACAAGCTGCATTTTCACACAACGCAAACAAATGAATAAAACACGCTGCATTTTCACAACACAAACAAATAATAAAACACGCTGCATTTTCACAACACAAACAAATAGAATAAAACAAGCTGCATTTTCACACAACGCAAACAAATGAATAAAACACGCTGCATTTCACAACACAAACAAATAAATAAAACAAGCTGCATTTTCACACAACGCAAACAAATGAATAAAACAACCGCTGCATTTTCACACAACGCAAACAAATAAATAAACACGCTTGCATTTTCACAACACGCAAACAAATGAATAAAACACGCTGCATTTCAGCAACACAAACAAATAAATAAAACAAGCTGCATTTTCACACAACGCAAACAAATAAATAAACAAGCTGCATTTTCACACAACGCAAACAAATGAATAAAACACGCTGCATTTTCACACAACACAAACAAATAAATAAAACACGCCTGCATTTTCACAACATAAACAAATAAATAAAACACGCTGCATTTTCCACAACACAAACAAATAAATAAAACAAGCTGCATTTCACACAACGCAAACAAATAAATAAAACACGCTGCATTTTCACACAACACAAACAAATAAATAAAACACGCTGCATTTTCACAACACAAACAAATAAATAAAACGCGCTGCATTTTCACAACACAAACAAATAAATAAAACACGCTGCATTTTCACACAACGCAAACAATTTAACTATTTTCTCACAACACTTTCAAATAGAACGGAACACACCAGAAATATTTCAAGTGGACCCTAAAAAGGGATAGACCCAGCTATTAGGTTAATAAGGTTAATAAAATACAAAAGACAAGGGAAACAGAATTTTAAAATAAACAAAAAAAACTCACCTTTTAAATATCACCTTCAATTTTACTAAGCAATAGTCACGACACGGTGGCGTCAGTCAGGTTTTAGGGTCCACTTGAAACTTTGTTCTGAGCTATTTGTTTGCGTTGTGAGAAAAGGCAGCGCATTTTATTAATGTGTTTATGTTGTGTGAAAATGCAGCGCGTTTTATTAATGCGTTTATGTTGTGTGAAAATGCAGCGCGTTTTATTAATGCGTTTATGTTGTGTGAAAATGCAGCGCGTTTTATTTATTTGTTTGCGCTATGTGAAAATGCAGCTCGTTTATTAATTGAGTGTGTTTTATTAAAGAGCCACTATTATGGGTTTTTGAAAATGAACTTTCATGCAGTGTGTAACACAGCTTTTAATTTTCCTGATATTTGATAACCTACGCTGCAACGCAGAGGTTGTCGGCCCTTTGCTATTAAAGCAAGCAGAGACTATTATCTATGGGACTTTCTCAGACATGCAGGTGAGACTTGCAAACTGTTGCAGTTCACATGGACCAGTTTCTTCTTCCTCCAGATCATAACATGCAAGTGTGAATAAAATTGTTGCCCTGTTTTGTGTAGTTTGCAAAATATTTGTTTAATTGTGTGTTGTAGGTTGTATTCGCCCCGCGTGGCTTGTAATCACTCATCTATTATAGATCAGGGCTTGTACTGTATCTCTCAGGTTAAATCTGTATGGGGCTTTTCACATATTGCGTCTAAAACCATGTTGACAACGTGACGCGTGCTTCCTCTTTACCGATTTAAAGGTGTTCCAGAACTCACAATCCTCTACCACAGGGCTATTCAATTGGCGGCCCGCGGGCCAAACCCGGCCCCCGAGGCACTTTGTTCTGGCCCTCCAAATAGTGTGACCAAGACATAAAGAATAAATTTAGTTCAGTCAAAAAACGGCCGCTATAGTGATGAAGTGACGTGCGTCTGTTCAATACAGCATGAGCTACGCAGAGCGTGAGTCACCTGACAGTGGCGAGTGGTGAGAGCAGCCGAATACATTTGAATATGTTTGTAGAAAAGGTCTTTTGTACAATGCACTGATATCGTTATTAGGGATGCAACGATTAACCGGTTTCACTATTAACTGCGCTTTAATTCGTCACGGTTAATTAATCGTAAAGGCTTCTCTAAGCCGCGTTTCTGTTCTGCCGCACGAAACGAAACTGCTGAACAAAGTTACGCCAAGTTGCCAACTGTGCGCTAGTTTAAAGTTCCGAGCTTGTCCACCGAAGCTAATACGCACGCACACTGTAATAACTATAGCCACGGGCCGTTCCCATATCACGTCTTTCCCGCGCGCAAATTTGTTATGTGGTAAGAATATATGCCAATATGCGGGCGCAAGCGGAGCAACGCGCTCGCGGCTGTCTGGGCGCACGCAGTAGAAACATCTCATGCTGTAACGGTGAGAGTTGTGCTTAGCTTTCAGTGATGTAAACAAAAGACATGTTAGACGAACTATTATTAAAATGATTATGTATGTATGAACGCAGATGATAACAACAGTTAATCTAAATATTGGCGCCGACCTTCATAACAATTATTATTATATTATTTTCTCCCGTTCCTCTCTATAAACACACACATAATTAAATTGTGTAGCCCTATAAGCACAGAAAAACCTTCAGCATAAAAACTATTACTAATGAAAATGCCTTTTAAAGGTTTTTTAATATTAGTTAGGGATGTCCAGATCTAAATCTAGCTAATATAAAGCTTAAATGTACATTAGACTTGATAACTGTGAAACCCTGATTATTCTTCACACTACATAATCGTACAACCAAAATCTATAATTGTTGCATCCATAATTGTTATGCACTTCAAAACATAACATATGAACGTATCTGAATGTAGAAGAAGCCTACTTAAGCAATACACTGATTTTGTTGTGCTGTGAAATACAACATTTGAATGTTTGTTAAAAAAACTTATTGTGCAATGCAGTGATATTATATAGTTTCAAAATACAATATATTAACATTTTAATGTAGACAAATAAAACGTGGGTGTCTAAAGGAGCAAAAATACAACATATTGGCTCTTATATGCGTTGTGTCATCACTTATATTGCAAGTCATGTCTCTCCGGCCCTTCGTTTGGGATGCTTTTCATAAACTGGCCCCCGTGACAAACTAATTGAATAGCCCTGCTCTACCATCTGTCTTTGCTATGGCCACCATCAGCCACTGTTCCTACACATGCGGCACGGTCAATTTTCTATATAGTTAAACTTTGGCCACCGTGGATTAATACTGAACGTCTGTCATTGTTATTACTTGGGGTTAGGTTTAAAAGTAGAGTAATATGCTGATGTTTAACTACAGTACATTGCGTTATTGCATTCCTGCATTGGGCTGTCACATACTCTCTGCTACTTCATAGCCATGGTTGGCGTTTCTCTCTATCCCGCGCTAAATGCAGTCGACCAATCACAACAGACTGGGTCATCGGTAAAATCAGCGCAGATTAGCTTTGCGTTAAGGAGGGGTTTGGGAACAAAAGAATCGCTGAACGAATCATATGGGAGTCGTTGGGATAATTAGGTAAAAATAAATGTATATTATAAGACCATGAAAGTGTTTTTTGACATTGCACGCATATCAGCCTGTTGTTGGAGACCCCCAAACCAAAATATATTATAATGCAAAATAGTTTTTTTTTTTTTGCGTTGTGAGAAAATCCAGTGCGTTTTATTTATTTGTTTGCATTGTGTGAAAATGCAGAGCGTTTTTTTTTTAAATGTGTTTGCGTTGTGAGGATTTGCAGCATGTGTGCTGTCAAACTGATGAAGATTTTTCTTGATTTGCTACCGATGTGTTTTCTTAAATTGCAGCATGTTAAACTCTCTTGGTCACCACACAAAGCAAGCTAAATAATCCTATTTAGAGTGAAAACGACATTTTGCTTACCCCATTGGCAAATTATTTTGCTTGTTTTAAGGACGAACCCACTTAATTTTGACCAATTATTTCTGAAAATAAGACAATATTTTTTTGCTCATTTAGAAAATGCATCTTAAAACATTTTTAGATATTTGGACTAGAAAGAAAACAAAAGCTATTTTTTTGCAGTTATCTGGTCAATCAGTCCTGCATTTACAGAAAGCACAATGTTTTTCAAAATGTTTTTTGTCTATAATGTCAGACCTTTTTTCTATACTGAACACCTGCAAATAATTCAATTTCAGTCAATATAAGAAGGGTATAATCAACATAGGCTCATTCTGAAAACATAGCCCCATATATATATATCTGGAGATTTGCGAATTATGTAGCCAGAAGTACGTAGGCGTGGGCGCTGGTCAATCGGTGCATTTGAAAACACTATTTGTTTGGTTTAGGGTAGGAGGATGGTGAGTCAGTTGATCGGTCAGTCAGTCATTCAATCAGTCGACCGCTGTCGACTGATTGAATGACTGACTGACCGATCAACTGACCTCTACTGGATTTGCGGAAACAAAAACTGCAAAAAAACGTAGCTCCTGGGACGTATTTGGCCCTCTCCAGAAATGTATATAGAGGTACGTTTTCAGAATTAACCTGGGGTGCGTTTCCCAAAACCATCGTTAGCCAACTAAGGCCACAAGTTCCGTCGTTACAAACATAGTTCGTTGATTTGCTCTTTCCCAAATCCATCGCTCCAACGAACATTCGCAATCTGCGTCGCAAACTTGAGCACTTGAAACGACACCTCTGGAGCTGTAGTTAAAAGCATAGTTCCTGGCTGTGTTCTATTGCCACTTATCCCCCCTATGCCCTATTCATTTAGAACATTCTAACATTCAAAGTTGGAATTATTAAAATAAAAAAGCATTAAGTTAATCTCGCTTAGGTGTAATTTGCTTTCAAAGTATTTTTACAGTTCAGTTTTAGCGATCTTCATGTTTACAATTGTGCTCCCTTCGCGGTGCACTTTGAAAACATTGATATCATTTTGAACACAGCCTCATGGCGAAAGCTATAGGTATATTTAAAAGCGGAAATTATGTTACAGTACGTCTCCAAAGCTTGTGAAAATAAAAAAACATAGCATACGTTAATTATTTTATTTTATAGTGGGTTATTTATTAAGTTTCTCTGCAGTATGACATGGGTCTGTTGGTTAGAAATTTCTGCTGTGTATATAATACCCATCTGTAAATAATAATAATAATGATATTAATAATGATAATAATAATAATGATAATAATAATAATAATAATCATCATCATCATTAATATTATTATTAAAGTAAATATATTTATAATAAATCACCTCATTATTTATTTATTTATTTATTTATATGATTTATATAATAATATTAGTAAAGCAAACACAGGCCCTATATGTGCCATTAACATTTATTTGATTTAATATGAAAAACGAGTGCATGTTTTAACCAAAACTAATATTGGATTTTATTTTAAATGCGTTTTTGTGTCAAACAATATAGTTTGCACAAAGAAATGATGGGGTTGTTCTCTAAAGAAGTTACTCCACCCCATTTAGAGCATCATTATGGGCGTTTTACGTTATAACTAAAGTGGTTCAAGCGATGGATCTGCGACAGAGAAACTATGGGTATTGGGAAACACTTGTCACTGCATAGTTCTTTTGCCAAACGATGCATCGCACTATGATAGTTCAGCCGCGAGTTACGTCGTTGTTTGGGAAACGCACCCCTGGGTTGGCTATAATAAAGAATGGCTAAAACGTGCCCCTCGGGAGTGTTATTTCATTTAAAACAGGGGTCAGGTCTTACAGCTGCTGGAAGAAACGAGTAAAAAACAGGTTAAAGTGATGATTAACAGGACAGGGTTGGCCAGAATTAATATAAATGACATATTTACCTTGATTCTCCAGCTGTTTCTGCTTTACACTGTCAACATCAGTTTGAATAAAATTGTCGGCATCAACTTAAAATCTAAATCCATTTGAATAAATACAAAGTAAATAAACCTGACATATCTTCAACTTTTAAACCGCATTTTTACATTTCCATGTGCTTTTGATTTATAACCGCATGAATGTGGGTACAAGTCAGACATCTGTTTTATATTTGAAGCAAAAGCTGATTCATGGAGGATCATCAGTCAGCTTTAAACAACGGCAGAGGGCACATAACTTTACCGCATGTCATTATAGGTTTAGACCCTTCGCATGATGTTTTAGATATTTTAAATTTGCAACAAATGACTAAAAATATCTGTATATTAGCAGTTTTCTGTATTTTGTAATTCATGTATTTATTTTCCCCCCATTTATTTATGCATTTGGATTGCATTATAGAGCCTTGATCTTTCTTCCAACAACTTTTAACCTTGAACAGTTTGAAAAAGTGACATTTATGAACATTTTTAGTAGTTTAAAGTGATATAAAGTAACAGCCATACCACCCTGCAGCCCAAGACCGGTTACTCACTGTAGCTAAGCAGGGCTGAGCCTGGTCAGTACCTGATGGGAGACCACGGAAAACTAGGTTGCTGTTGAAAGTGGTGTTAGAGAGGCCAGCAGGGGGTGCTCAACCTGTGGTCTGCGTGAGTCTTAATGCCCCAGTAAAAGTGAGGGGGACACTACACTGTCAGTGAGCGCCGTCTTTCGGATGAGATGTTAAACCGAGGTCCTGACTCTCTGTGGTCATTAAAAATCCCATGGCACTTCTCATAAAGAGTAGCGGTGTAACATGGGCGGTACTGAGAGCTGTGAGCCAGATGGAGCGAGTGTTTACAAGTGTTGAGTCCCGTGAAGGAGCTCCAGATGGAAACTGTTGTTTTGTTTACCTCATAATTAAAGTTGTCACACGTCCACCAGTTCTCGCCTCTGAATGAGTTTTAGCTACTTGTAGCTAAAACACGCGCGAAGAAACTCAACACTAAAGTGTTTCGGAAGTGTTATTGCAGAGCAACACAAACAGCATGCAGAAGTAAAAATTACGCGCAAGGCAGGCGCCGTGGGTTACGCCGATCACTTGACGCAGAAGTATAAATCAGCCTTTACCCATCAGGCCTCCTAATCATCCCCATCCACTGATTTGGCTCTATCACTGTCTCTCCACTTCACCAATAGCTGGTGTGTGGTGAGCGCACTGGTGCCATTGTCCTGTGGCTGCTGTCGCATCATCCAAGTGGATGCTACACACTGGTGGTGGTGTGGAGAGACCCCCCTCATGATTGTGAAGCGCTTTGTGTGTATGGCCATACACGATAAATGCGTTATGTAAATACACACATTACATTGTATTTTACACTACAAAAAGCTTGTAATAAACTGCCAGTACATTTTTTGCTATTTTACAGACTTATTTCTCTAGATATTATTTCTTATATGTTATATTATTTCAAACTACTAAAAATGTCAATAAAAATGACTTTGTTAAACTGTAGAGTTGAATTTTAGGCATCAAAAGTCAACAGAGGATAGATCAACATCCCATAATTCAATTCACAGCCGTAAAATAAATGGAAGATACTTTTCTGAATCACAACATACGGAAAAGGTGCATTAACAGATATTTTTTAGTGCACAAACATTCTGCACTAAAGTCCGCCAAACATAACCAAGGAATAATACGGGTAAAATTCAAAATAAAATAAGCATCTCGGAATAGCAGTTACATTTATGATTACGAAACATGTATGACAAATTACACACAAAGTCATGTTTAAGGTATTGTTCAGTTTAGATTGTAACGAACATAATAACATGGTTATATTAGCTAATGTTAGTTAATGTATTTACTGGCATGAACAAACGATGAACAATACATTTATTACAGTATTTATCCATGTTAGTTAATGAAAGTAAAGTTAACTCATGTTAACTCAAGCTAAAGTTAACAAACACAGTGTTGGATTTTAATAATGGACTAGAAAATGTTGAACTTATTAATAAATGCTTGATTTAGTAAATACATGAACTGACATTAACTAATGAAAGCTTGTTATAAAGTGTGATCCAGATGTTAAAGGTAAAGTTCACCCAAAATTAAAAACATCATCATCATTTACTCACCCTCAACTGGTCCCAAGTCTACTTGAGTTTCTGCATATTAAACCAAAACAGATATTTTGGAGAATGTCGTAAACCGGTAGCCATTGACTTGCACAGTGCATTTTGTTCCTACCATGGATGTGAATGTCTGCTGGTTTCCAACATTCTTCAGAACATCTTTTGTGTTCAACAAAAAAAATATTAATAATAATTATTTGGATCCACTTGTGAGTGTGTAAGTCTTAAGTAGCTTATTTTTTTATTACTTTTTTGGTTAAACTATCCCTTTAAGCTCAGGCATTGATGAAAGGAAAACTTTTATTCTAAAAAGCTGAATGTGCAAAGTGATTGACAGGCAGAGGGCGTTCTTGATGGCGATTTTGAATGGGACACAAAACCAGGTGATGTCTAAAAACACTTTTTACAGTAACATGGAAGATAGTAGGCACAATTTATCATTAATATTTAAAATAATCCCTAACAGAACATTTAAGTCACAGAATAATATCCTAAATAATTTAGATTATTTTTGGAACTCTTTTGAAGAGGTATAAATGCCTGTAAGGAGCCAAATCTGGTTTGTTGATATGGTTGATATACCCATCCAAACACCATACTGCAGAAATTGTGCAATGCTTTATACTGCGCAATGCTTTCAACTTACACTGGATACAGTGTTGAGAAATGTTAAGCTACTTATAAAAGTAATATTAGCTCTTTTAATCTTAAAAAAAAAAAACGCAAAAACACATACTTTCACATTACTTTCCTTAAGTTACTAAGCAGCAACATATTTAGTTACTTTTTAAGTGACTTAACATTGTTATTATTCCTATTATAACTTTTATTTTAGCAGGAAAAGCACACAGAGAATACAGATCTCTTTTACAAGAGCGTCCTGGCCAAGATTAGGCAGTATACAGTTCACATGGGTTTAACAAATAAACAAACACACATAACAGGTAACATCGTTCATCCATCAAAACACACATACAATGACAGTTAAAACCTATTCAGAACATCTAAAGGCCAATGTTTCAAACTCCAAATCATTTAAAATCTTTTTAAAAGCATGTAGTGAAACCAACTCTTTAAACTGCAACTTTGTTTGTTATTCCATGCAAAAGGTGCTGCATATTTAAAAGCCTTTTTTTTTCTTCAAATTGTAGAGACTTGCAAGGAAAACATACAACCACAATCTTTTAACACGTTTGGTCAAGTCATCAGTGTTAGGTAAAGTTTTTTTTTTTTATAAAGTAGCCTAATATATTACAGGTCTGTAGCCAGTGGGGGTTTGGGGTGTTCGGAAGACCCACCCCTCACTGACAAAGGTCCAGAATTTGTCCCATACATGAGCTAATTTTCCTATTTTGACTGCTATGCCATCATAAATAGTGAAAATAACCCCTTGAAAAAGGGTTTAAGAGCAAGTGGATTTCCTCTGTTGGCCAATCAGTTTTGGCCAATGCTAACAAATATTTTCATTTTACAAGCTGATGTAAGTGAAGTAATCTTTAGCTACTGTATTGTTTTTAAATAGAGAAAACATTTTACAAGTAACTTTTTCATCTAAATCTCGGACCCTAATCTTGAAACAAAAAGAAATGCCAATAAAAAGGTGTGAAGCAGCAAAA
Organism: Danio kyathit; assembly: GCA_903798195.1. Taxonomy (NCBI): domain Eukaryota; kingdom Metazoa; phylum Chordata; class Actinopteri; order Cypriniformes; family Danionidae; genus Danio; species Danio kyathit. The sequence continues at coordinate 9,609,821 of LR812539.1, forward strand.
GCGAACCATATTAAAATTTATTTGAATACTGTTTTGACTATTGTTGTCATCTATGAATTTTTAAATGTACTTTTTTTTATCTACAAGAGATGCTAGAAAAATCGTGAAGCTCTACATTATTGTTATTATGCTTTCATTAATTTTTTTTTCAAACGGCCAAATTGTGACTGAAGAAAGTCGAATGTGCTGGCCAGTTTTTAATTTGCCTAATAAATGACAATAGGCCACAGTTTCTAATTGAAAAACTTTAACAGATTCATTTTTTTCCTAATGATATATAATGTAATACATTTATATTTTAAAAATAAGTCTTTTTTAATATTTTTTTTTATTCTAAATCTTTAGGAAATATTTTGATGCATCGGAAACGTGTGATTATGATGACCATCCGACAAGCTAATCCAGCTAAAAACAGTGCTTAAAATGTCACTAAAATGCAGTATTTAAGTCTCATAATTAAATAGAAAATAAGGCGTATAACTGCAAAAAGGTGCATTTTTTGAGTAAAAAAAAACCTCCTTTCACCAGGCTGGCTAAGGGCATGTATTACAATGTTAAGTCGCTTTAAAAAGGTAACTAAGCAGCTTGACACATTTAGTTACTTTAATTAAGTGACTTAACATTGTAATAGCCTATATAGGCTACTTTTAAAACTTTCCTCACTGATGACTTGACCAAACTTGTTAGAAGATGGTGTTTGTATGTTTTCCTTGCACGGACATAGCCTACTCATTTGACTAGCCAACATTATGTCAGCCAGTTTCAGTCTTGTACACCAGCAGTACGTGATTTCGGGAGCTGCCGTATTATTTTACTGTGGCGGAGCGGTTTGCACTGTTCGCGCATGCGCGTCACCATTCCGATGAACTGTGGAGTTAGATGGGTGGGGGGGTCGACCACAGACTCCCTCATCCGTGGCTGCGGAGTGTTTCAGCGCATCAACAAGAAACGAAAACTGAAAAGCGATGTATTACAAACGCTAAAAGTGAGCTTTGCACTGAATCGATGTGTTTGGAAACGAGTAAAGTAACTTTTCTTTCTGACAGGACTCTGAGGGCGCGCGGCGGGCGCGAGTGCTCAGTCTTTCTACAGACGCAGTGAAATGAATCAAATGCTATTGTGATGTAAAAATGAAGTCGGAAGCGAGCGAGGACTGACAAACGGGGTTTAAAAGTGAGACCACTGCCTGGAAAAGTGGCACACACAAATCAAATTTGCCTGCTTATTTGCAAATGTAAATTTCTGAAGGGCTGGATAAGCAGGTAGGGATGTGAGGTAGGTGCTGTAAACACAAAATCAGGATGGTTATTTTTACGCTGCGATTTCTAATGAAGTAAATCGAGGAAATGAGACATCACATCGTTGAAGTTTTGACTGAGAAGAAACATCCAGGACATCCTTGGCCGTGTTCCTCGCGGAGTTTATTGGTTGACTGAGTAACTAAGGGGCGACCTCGTCCATTATTTTCCCAAACATTCCAGCCATGGATAATAGTTTTCCAGGCAGCAGCAGCAGCGCCGTGATCCAGAAGGGAAAGTTCGTGTTCGTCGAGGCTCAGTTGCAGGGTGGAGCGCCCTGGGGTTTCACGCTCAAAGGTGGGCTTGAACACGACGAGCCCTTAATCATATCGAAGGTAAAGTTTCAGCTTAATCACCTGTCTTTCAGACGATTAATATCTGTGTCTGTCACCTGTGAATGTAACAGCCCTGGCTCAAAGAGGCAAGTGTCAGCTTGTTATACAGTTGAAGTCAAAATTATTAGCCCTCAAGTCAAATCTTAATTCTTCTGAAAACATTTCCCAAGTGCTGTTTAACAGAGAGAACATTTTAAAACATAAAAGTTTTAATAACTAATTTCTAATAACTACTTTATTTAGTCTTTGCCATAATGACAGTACATAATAGTTTACTAGTTAGTTTGCAAGATACTAGTATTTGGCATAAAGTGCGATTGAAAGGCTTAATTTGCTTATGTTAAAACTGTGATGTTAAATTGGACAACAGTGATTTGTTCTGTAGTCAATCGAGAAATAATATTCATTGAGAGAGCTAATGATATTGACTTTATTATCATTATTATTGTTATTATTTTAATTAAACTGCGTTTATTCTAGCCAAACTAAAATAATAACACTTTCTCCAGAAGACAATGACATACTAGCAAACACTGAGAAAATGTCCTTGCTCTGGTAAATATCACTTAGGAAAGAGTTGAAAAAGAATACAAATTTCACAGGAGGGTTAATAATTTTGACTTCAACTGTACGTCATTGAGAAACATAATAATGGGGGTTTCATGATTGTGGCTGGAAGTGAACTGGAAATTGTGAATGGAAGATGCCAGAGAGCGTTATGTCAGTATGATTCAATTATTTGAACACTTATGTCACTCTTAAAATGTTTGAATGTCACTCCATTAGATAAACAAAGAGGAAACACACTTTTCACGAAGGACTCAATTCATCATTTGACTGCAATTCTGGTGCTTTTTCTATAGTCAAATGCTAGTGGATAAAGTTTATAGATGTGGTAGATGTGTCGACTACACCTGTGGTTAAGGTTTTTTTGGTCTGAACACCTGTGTGATATATTTTGTTCGCAGTGATGTTGCAGAATAGAAGCATCAACCACAGTTTTAGCAAAAAAAGAACAACTTTATTCAATTTATGTAATAAAATTAATGGGCAAAATCAAGGTCAGTGTACTTAACCTGTTATAAACATTAAAAGCCATTTTGTTGCAATTAGATTGATCATGGTGAAAAATGGCCCTAAAATGAGATGTTACTTATGAGGAAATGTGGTAAAACTTTAGTTAAGGCCCAATTCATGCAATTAACTACTGGCTTATTACCTGCCTATTATTAAGATATTAACTGTTCATTAGTAGTTATTATAAAGTATGATCTTATTCTGCATCCCCAATCTTACCAAAACCTAAACCAAACTTCTTATTAACTATTAATAAACCGCTATTTGGTAGTTTATTAAGCTAGTAGTGTTAGTTAATACCGTTAATTGTGACCTAAATAAATTTTACTGGAAATGTTTGTAGATGGCGCAGTAGGTAGTGCTGTTGCCCCATAGCAAGAAGGTCGCTGGTTTGAGCCTCGGCTGGGTCAGTTGGCGTTTCTGTGTGGAGTTTGCATGTTCTCCCTGCGTTCGCGTGGGTTTCCTCCGGGTGCTCCGGTTTCCCCCACAGTCCAAAGACATGCGGTACAGGTGAATTAGGTAGGCTAAATTGTCTGTATATGAGTGTGAATGAGTGTGCATGAATGTTTCCCAGAGATGGGTTGCGGCTGGAAGGGCATCCGCTGTGTAAAACAAATGCTGGATAAGTTGGCGGTTCATTCCACTGTGGCGATCCCAGATTAATAAAGGGACTAAGCCGAAAAAGAAAATGAATGAATGAATGAATGCTTGTAGATGCCCCTTGGTATATTATTTTAGGTTCAATGACAGTCAAATATTTGAAGTGTCCAAATACGTTTTGGGGCCACAATGTATTTTTAAGCATCCAAATAAGTGCTAATCAGATTATAGTAACATTTTTAGTATATATATACACATAAAATTATGCATTAATTCAAATGTAATATGGGGGTCACACGAGGCGCAGTGATGGCCGTGTAGGGTCCATATGTCACACACACTTCTTAATGAGAGGGAGCGTCCTTCAGGCATCTAGAGCGTAATTGTTGAGTACAGGGTCAGATTCTTGGTGTGACACCCAGACCAGCGTGAGTAACAGATTTTGACCTGCTACATTCATAAAACAGTTTTTCACATGCTCCTGTTCAATTCTCCCACACGGCTGGAGCCCAAACTTAAAACAAAATAGGCACCAGAATCTCTAGATTCCACTGTAGTTCTGAAAAGCTCAAGATTCTTTGGTTGGCCATCAAGTTTTAGAGTTGAATGTGATTGATTTTAGCAGTCTTGGAAGGGAATAACATTTATTTTACATACTTCTATAAATCCCAAGGGTCTTTATTAATTTTAGGATCTAAAAATGTGCTCAAAGAACTAGAGTTTTATGTTTAGGATGGTTGTAAATGTAGTTGTTAGTGCTCAGTTTGTTCTTTAAGAGTTATTTCACCCAAAATGAAAATTCCAACCGAGACTCATTGTGGAAACATACCCAGGTCTACATTTCTGGGGACGGTGAAATACGTAACCAGAGGAACGTCCGCTCGCAGTTTTTGTTTTTGCAAATCCACAAGAGGACACTGTGTACGCTTTTTGACGATCACAAATTCCTCTCATGCATCCTCTTCTCATGTCAATCCACCAGAGGGCGCAATATACACTTCAGCCGAGCAGGCCAACTTGCTGTGGATTGACTAATAGACTGACCCACCCAGCCACTTCCCTAAACCCAAACAATAGTGTTTTTAAAAGCAATCTAGAATCTTTTTGCTTTGGTTTTACCTGGTTTCTGGAACCGTTTTTTCGCCGGACTCGAACCCCGTTGTCACGGTCAACTCTGCTCTGCGTCCCAAGTTCGCTGACATACAGGCCAAGCTACTGAGCAAACACCAAAAAAAGCCATCCATATGGAGACACATCTCTGGCTACATAATTTGTGCTCTCCAGAAATGTAGACAGGGGTACGTATCCACAATGAGCCTGTGTTGGAAAATTCTACTATCCTTTTCTCATCCTCCACTTTTTCCAAACCTGTTTTTTTCTTCTTCTGTTGAACACAAATATATACTGAAGAATGCTGGAAAAAACAGCCATTGACTTCCATGGTATTTTGGTTCCTACTATAAATGCCAATGGCTGCTTTCAGAATATCTTGTTTTGTGTTTAAAGGGACAGTTCACATAAAACTGAAAATGCTATTGCCATTTACACTCCCTTCAAACCTGTTTGTCTGTTGAAAATAAAAGACGTTTTGAAGAAAGCTGGGAAAGTTTTAACCATTGACTTCATAGTAGGAAAAACAAATACTATAGAAGTCATTCGCTACAGGTTTTTATCTTCAAAATATCATCGTTTGTGTCCAACACAATAAAGAAACTCATAAACATTTGCAACCACTTGAGGGTGAGTAAAGAGTGAGTAAATTTACATTTTTGGATGAACTATCCCTTTAAGCTGTTGCTGTGTGGTTGCTAGCTTCTATATTAGTGTCAATGGTCTTGTTTCCACTTGGTACTACCATGTTTTCAGTAACTTGATCACAAGTGGTCGACCAAGACAATGCATCAGTTCAGACACATCCCTTGCAACCTTTTTTATTTTTGTTTTATCAAGGCCCTTCCCTTTTATTTCGTAACTCTCTACATCCCAACTGCATGAGTGTTTAATGCAACACACAAAGACTGCTGACTGAAGAACTCATGTTACGAGGCTTATGGGAACCGGAAAGCAATCAAATAAAAGAGATTTGTTCAGGTATAACACAGCAAAGTACAAATATCTTGTTCTGGATTGACTACCTCTGAAGAGGTAAAATGTGGTGATCTCAGTGTTTAAACCCCATTTACTGCATCTTAAAATCAGGTGTAAATGCACTCAAAAATTACGTAAAATGAGCCGTGATTTTTTTTTTGAAAATTTAATTGCTTTGTTCAATCCACTTCAATTTGTAAAAAAAGATTAAGTTAACTTAATCAGTTTGCATTGGGACAACATGAAAGAATTGTGTGGAACCCAGCATTTTTTTTTTTACAGTATGGAGACTTTTAATGATTTGCCATTTTTGTGCCCCTATTTTTGTTGATCTATTTGAATGTTAGTTAATGACCTGTTTTATTGTAAGATTTATTGCAAACAATGCTAATCTTAAGTATCAGTATGTAGCAAAAGTGGTTTCATTAATGAATTTAATACATTGATTTTGGTAATTTTCTTAGTGGGGTCTGTCTAGACAGGGGTGTAACAAAGTATGGGCGTAACTTGTAGTAGAGGTGTAACTTGAAGTTATCGAGACCCACATTTCAAAACTATGTTGTCGGCAAGATGGCGCTGTACCCATCACAGTTATTAACATCTACAAAGTCACGTTCCCCAACTTTAAAACCAACCATCACAGTTATTAACGTCTACACCTTCCACAACCGTAGACCCAACCATCATAGTTATTAACATCTACACCTTCCCCAACCCTAAACCTTACCATTAAGTTATTAACATCTACACATTCCCCAATCCTAAACCCAACCATCATAGTTATTAACATCTACATCTTCCCCAACCCTAAACCCAACCATCATAATTATTAACGTCTACACCTTTCCCAACCCTAAACCCAACCATCATAGTTATTAATGTCTACAATATTGTCTACCTCAACCCTAAACCCAACCATCATAGTCATTAATGTCTACAATATTGTCTACCTCAACCCAACCATCATAGTCATTAATGTCTACAATATCGTCTACACCTACTACAACCCTAAACCCAACCATCATAGTTATTAACGTCTACAATATCGTCTACACCTACCACAACCCTAAACCCAACCATCATAGTAATTAACGTCTACAATATCGTCTACACCTACCACAACCCTAAACCCAACCATCAAAGTTATTAACGTCTACACCTTTGCCAACCATCATAGTTATTAATGTCTACATTAACGTCTACACCTACCACAACCCTAAACCCAACCATCATAGTTATTAACGTCTACACCTTTCCCAACCCTAAACCCAACCATCATAGTCATTAATGTCTACAATATCGTCTACACCTACCACAACCCTAAACCCAACCATCAAAGTTATTAACGTCTACACCTTTCCCAACCATCATAGTTATTAATGTCTACATTAATGTCTACACCTACCACAACCCTAAACCCAACCATCAAAGTTATTAACGTCTACACCTTTCCCAACCCTAAACCCAACTGTCATAGTTATTAACGTCTACACTTTTCCCAACCCTAAACCCAACCATCATAGTCATTAATGTCTACAATATCGTCTACACCTACCACAACCCTAAACCCAACCATCATAGTTATTAACGTCTACAATATCGTCTACACCTACCACAACCCTAAACCCAACCATCAAAGTTATTAACGTCTACACCTTTCCCAACCCTAAACCCAACCATCATAGTTATTAATGTCTACATTAACGTCTACAACTACCACAACCCTAAACCCAACCATCATAGTTATTAACGTCTACACCTTTCCCAACCCTAAACCCAACCATCATAATTATTAACGTCTACACCTTTCCCAACCCTAAACTCAACCATCATAGTTATTAACGTCTACACCTTTCCCAACCCTAAACCCAACCATCATAGTTATTAACGTCTACACTTTTCCCAACCCTAAACCCAACCATCATAGTTATTAACGTCTACACCTTTCCCAACCCTAAACCCAACCATCATAGTTATTAACGTCTACACTTTTCCCAACCCTAAACCCAACCATCATAGTTATTAACGTCTACACTTTTCCCAACCCTAAACCCAACCATCATAGTTATTAACGTCTACACCTTTCCCAACCCTAAACCCAACCATCATAATTATTAACGTCTACACCTTTCCCAACCCTAAACTCAACCGTCATAGTTAATAACGTCTACACTTTTCCCAATCCTAAACCCAACCATCATAGTTATTAACGTCTACACCTTCCCCAACCATCATAGTTAATAATATCTACGATAATGTCTACACCTACCACAACCCTAAACACCTGCTTCACTGTGCATGTACAGCCGAGAGTTGTGGAGGCTTTCATACTTGACGCGCTCGCCAATAAACTGTTATTTGCAACCACAGGGGGCGACGTCGAGTAGGCTAACTGTCATGAAAAAACAGACGAAGAAGTCAGCGAGTGGGGTTGCTAAATGAATGAATATAATAATATATCAAATTAATAGGCTGTGGATAAATTGGGAGAAAACTCATGATAACATTTGGTGAAAATGTTCTCTGGAAAGTATTTCTGCCATCATGCCAACAACATCTCGTTGTGACATCTCGCATAGGTTTAATAAGGTCTCGAAAACTGTTATGTTTCTACTACAAGTTACTCCCCCTTCATGTTATGCCCCGGTCTTGCAGTCCGCAGACAGATCCACTTGGATTTTCTTGCTTATGACTAGGGGCAGACGGAATCTGCGGACATTTTTTGCAATTTCTGCGGAGAATTTTGGTAAAAATCTGCGGATTTCTACAGAATTATTTTGGGAGTCTCATAACTAAAACCTTAATATGTGAAATATGTGTAATTTAAAAACTGAATAAATTCAGATTTACACACATTTACTCAAGTAAATAAACAGAATTAACGATGGGCTAAAAATCTGCGGAATTCTGCGCGCGCAGATTCCGTGTGGGCCTACTTATGACCTGTACTTTGCATATGAATCATTAAGTCATTTTTCCGGGGTCAGTAATGGAATTTATTGGAGCTTCCTGGCCCATGTATTTTTTTTCTTTGGAAACAGGAAACATAACTAATTTCCTTGGCAGCAAGGAAGTACACCAAGTCAAGCAATAGACTTATCCACTCCCATTATCTTTTTACTAATAAGCAACTGCATTAAAGTTTGCAAGGATGCTTTAGAGTTGACAACCAAAACAAGCATTCTGGTATATCTTTGGTGCTTGGTAAGGAATTCAGACTGTCGTATAGACCAGAATGGATTCATCTGTTCAATTCTGAAGTGTCAGCGCTGACTGCAGTCTGGTGTTTAATCTCTCACCTTGTGACCAGAATGAGTTCTTTCACACTGTACTGGATCAGAACCGATCAGTCATGTTGGCTAATCACTGCACTGCAGTCAGAGAGACACATGGGAATAAAATGAAAACATGCCAGAGAGTGAAACGCCCCTAATAAGCCTCACTGGAGAATTTCTGCTTCACTCTTTCTCACGTTGGATATGACTCAAATGTGTAGATGTTCAGTGGCAGTTGACCCAGAGGAGGTAGGGCTTTATCTTTGGAGAATAATGGAGACTAATTGTTGGCATCACAGGGGTTAAACGCTCTTCCCTTGAGATTGATAAGGGTTTTATCACTGTTCTGCAGCGCATGTGTTTTTTTTTTTGCTGTACAAGAGATTACGAACCTTTGAATCACACCAGTCCAAAGTCAGCATGCACCAGAATGTCTGTGAGCGAATGATCAATGGCGGAAAATTACACTTGTTTTCTGGGAAGAAAGGAAATAAGACAATGAGACTTGACATGAATTTCAGCAGGTGCTTGCACTCATGAAACCCAACAAAAATCCCTGAGAAGGTTTTGTGACTAATCCAGGAAGATCTCTTGTAGGAATATTGACTTTCCCTGACTCAACTTTCTTGGGGATTTAAGCATGTATTTTCCTCATTTCTGCAGTCATGAGCTTTTGAGTGTATTTTGACTCAGTAATGCTGGTTCTTTTAAGCAGTAACACTGTTAGAAAACATTTAGGCTCTAAATCAGCATAGAATTGGAAAACATTCATTTATTCATTCATTTTCCTTTGGTAGTCCTTTTATTTAACAGGGGTCGCCACAGCGGAATGATCCGCCAACTTATCCAGCATATGTTTTACACAGCGGATGCCCTTCAGCTGCAACCCAGTACTGGAAAACACGCATACACTCTCACATTTACACACATACACTACAGCCAATTTAGTTTATTCAATTCACCTATATCACATGTGTTTGAACTGTGAGGAAAACCGAAGCACCCTGAGGAAACCCACGCCAACACGGGGAGAACATGCAAACTCCACACAGAAATGCCAACCGGCCCAGCTGGGACTTGAACCAGCGACCTTCTTGCTGTAAAGCGACAGTGCTAACCACTGAGCCACTGTGCCGAAAGAATTGGAAAACAATACTGTGCAAAGCTTAAAACTCTTAAAATGTTTTAGTAGACATTTAAGTTTAACAGTGTTGCACATTTTAGATTTATAACATATAAGTAGGTTCACCTGATTTGTGAATGTGGCTTTGTTTGACTATAGTTGCTTTTTTATTAAACATGGTAATTTCTTGGGGTTTAAATACGTAGTTTATTCCATTTTTACAGCCATGAATGCGTTTTGCTTGGGTTGAGTTTTTTTCTCTATGAAAAACCCTCTGATGTCTGAAACATGTCAGCTCAGTGGTGTTAAATGGTGCATTGAAGATTCATTTTACATCATTGATTTGGTTTTAAAGCATTGACATAGATGTAATTGTGTCAAAATGTATCGTTTCTTCGATGCACCGCAATGCAGATGCAAACAATTCGGTATCGGTTCAGTAATAATCATAATCAGTTACTATGTACTAACGTCATTTATCACAGATACGTTATATGGCAGTAGCTTACTATGACGAGGGAGGAGACTGCGAGTTGGAGTAACGCTCCAACTATTTAAAAAGCTTATAACTGTGCACAATTCACTGCTTGTGAGTTTGCTGGACAGGGAAGTATATCAGTACCCAGCTATGGAGAAAATGAAAGGTAAACTCTCTCTCTGTGGCCCCTTTGAGCTGCTGGCGTGTTCGTGATGTAACGTTTTATCTCCTCTCTCGGCTGTTACAACAATAACGTTACTTGTGGATCCAGACGAGCGTGTCTGCAGAGTGAGCTTTCTCTACTGCATCGCCCTCTATAATATATCAGCCGATCGCCGCGGCCGTTTAACATTAGTGTCTGTGTCACTGTTTGCTGAAGAGCGCCAGAGCCGCGCTGACTGTTAGAGCCAATCACAGCCTTTTCTGTTAAGCGCACGATCAATCACAGCCGTTTGACCACTCGCTCAACCACGCTCAAAAAGCAAGCGGGATAATATTTACAGTTGTTTATTTGCTATAAATGCTCCTGTTGTTCTGTGCATGTACTTTAGTTTTGTTTGATGCATTCAAAAAGTATTTTCTTTGAGCAGGTAATCCTAAAGGTACAGTTCATATATCTGACTGCTTGTATTAAAGCAGTGGTCCTCAACCGCAGACCGGTCAACACTTTAACAATTTTCCCGCGGACCGGGGGGTGGGGGTTCGTAGGTTCAACATTGCTGGCCCTATTATGCAAGTTTTATTTATAGAGAAAAATTACAAAGCACTGCTGTGTTTGTGTGTTCTGTGTTTGCCTGAGATAATTAATCTACCAAAATGTGTATATTCCATACAAGCTGAAGCTGATCGGTCGGTTCTTGTCACGCGACTCGCGGTGAGCTTGTGGCATTTATTCAATCGCGTGCATCTGGAAGGCGCGAGTGAGTCAAGCCTGCGAGAACGCGTCAAGTATAAAGGCCTGTGCATACCGAGATGTATTTTTGCTCATGTTTTCCGTCGACGTTTGCCTCGTGACTAAATAAAGGGCGTCAATGTGATCGTGCACACCAACGAGCAAAACGGCAGGAGTATCTTTTTTTTTTTTAAATTTTGTCGTTAATTTTTTTGTCATTTTTTTAAAAACGCCTCATGCTCATTTTTTTGTTTTGACACACCGCGTCAAAACCTTCTCCACCAATAAGATTGGCACTTTTGTTCACGTGCACCGATCTGCTGCCATAACAACAAGCGTGTCAACTTTGTCTTCTTCTGTGTTACAAGCGGGTGTCAGAAGCTTAAAGTTGTGTAGCGCCATCTAACGTCAAGGAGTGATTTTGCATACTCTTCTGCTCGACGCCTGTGAAAATTGCTTGGGTTTGAATCCGGAAAAACGTCTTGGAAAAACGCTGACGATAAACGCAAACAAAAAGCGTCCCGGTGTGTACGAGCCTTAAAAGCTTCGTCCGTTTCATGAGGTGCACTCGCAGTTAGCAGAGGTCTGCGACACGGCGCCAGGTGAAAGTCAGCCTTCACGCCGCTTATGCACAAAGGACACGCACCTTCACTGGAAAAAACAAACTTGCTTGAATTCTAGATAAGACGCAATATGCGAACGGCCCCTAAAAGACCACTGTCATTTGCGATCTCCAGCAGTTGATCTTCCTCTTCCACAGCCATGCTGGATTCACCTGATTTGTTGACAAATGGGTTGCGGAATCATTCCTTGGCAGTTCGCGGGTCCTTTACTAGGCCTTTTCCCCTTAGCAAAGAAACTTTTGAAATTTTGGCCTCAAGTGAATGAGATGTAAGTGAGAAAATACGGTAATTTTTTCAAAATAAAAGATCATTCAGACTCAGATAAAAATTTTTTAATTGTATCGGTACCAATTGATCCATGGACCGGTACTGGTCCACGGCCCGGTGGTTGAGGACCACTGTATTAAAGGAGAAAATTGTATTACAAATAGTATATAAATATAAATTATACATTTTAATACAAGGTTTATTATAAAATATTAAATTGTTTATGGAAAGCATCCTCAATACACTGTGATATCGAATTGAACCGAATCGACGGCATGATAATAGTAACTGAACCGTGAGGCCAGTGTAGGTTCACACCTCTAGATAAATTTAGAGAAAATGTATTTTTGTTGAGCTAAAACACAATAAAACTACTTTAGAGAGCATACAGTATGTGTATTTTATTGGTTAAGTGAAGATTATGTCCGATTTTAGATTCCTAACTTCATGTCAAATTTTGATTTGATTAAAATTCTCGGGTGTATTCGTTCGAAGGTGTTTTTCTTAAACAGGGAGTAATTCTTGGATGGAAACAGGCAAAAACAGAGGAGATCCCCGTCCTGCCTTATTTGGTGCTCTGGATTCTGTTCTTGAGTAATGTTCTCTGCTGCCTGACTCCAATCTCTCTCTCTAGGCTCTCAGAAAAACAACACAAAATATCTAGATAGTTTGTGGATTTGCTGCTGCCATGACAATGGAGAACCCACAGCATGTGCTCTTCTACGTTTATGTACACAAGTACCTGAAATGCTCAACTACATAAACAGGAATTGATTACAATGATGCTTTCTGCTTGGAAACAGATGTTTCCAAAGCATAAGAGCATGCACACCATACACCCAATCTGACCCCTAAAAGTGTATTTGAAGTTGCATATCACAGCGAATTCAGCCTATCCTCAAGTCAAAGTCCTAGAGGTCACGTAATTCACATTTAGATTAAATAAACCCCTTTGGCTGCCTCCCATTGTACATTGTATTTGTTCTAAATAGCATGCAAGATTAGCATTAATGCGTTCTAAATCGTTGTACATTGAAAAGAGTTTGTCAAAGGTGCTTAGAGAGCACACTCATTCTGTTAGATTTTCAAAGTATGCATCAGTATGCAGGTTTTATTGATAAAAATGTATTACGTCACCAACTCTGAAAGGTGCTGAATATTTTAGTGGAAATTACAACACATGCCTTTCCAACTGGTATTTAGATTTGTTTTCATTGGTCAGCTAAGACTCATGACTATTTCTACCTGATGTTAACATGCTTTAAAATGTCTCGTGACCACTTGTGCTAAAAATTTTTTTGAGGTCTTTACCTTTTATTTTGTCACGCTTTATATAAGCTTTTTATTTGTGTGAGCAATCTGTGTAGTGCTCAAGTACTTATAAACAAACAAACCAATGCTATGTGATTTGAGCGATAAGTGAGTGGGAAAGCAGGACAATATATAGCGTGTAGATGAGAACTAGGGATGCAAAATATATCAAAACATTATTAACATGATAATAGTATGTGCAATATCTGTATCACGGTGAGGTGAGATAATTTAGATTTATTTTAATGCATGAAGCTTTTGTTTGTTGCATGCATAGGTTGTGTTGTGTCAAATTTGACCAATCAGGCCTTACTATCTTTATACATGCCTCCCTAGTAGGTGCTGTTATGTTATTGGCTGGACCGGCCCAAAGCTAAACCTAGAGCGGAAAATAAATACTAATAATGGGAGTAGAGACAAGAGAGGAAAATGAAAATAGCAAATAAAAATCTATATCTCTGTCAAGGTTTTCAGTCAAATCAGGACTGAAATGAAAATTCTGTTCCAAAGCTTTAAATTCTAAAAGCACTTGGTCGAAAACAAAAACTGAAGATGCCTTGTAAATTTATTAAATAATATAATTTTGTACAACTTTTTTCATTTCACTTAATAACTTCGATTATTTAACTCAGTTACTTCGAAAAAAACAGAAGGCAATAAAAAAAAACACATTTTATTGAAAGAGAACAAATCAAGAGGAGTCATTTAGCAGCATCGCCATGACAACACAGTAGCACCATTGCAAGCAACAGGATTAATTATTACATAGAAAAGTCTTGTCAGCATGTTATCTGAGCTGACTTTTTTTCCAGTGAGTATGTGCAGTTCATGCATAGATAAGTATTTTTTCATCAATTGAATATCCACAGAGCAGAATAATGAGCTATTTTGTTCAATGCAGCAACAAACTGGCCCTTGAAAAAGTGCAATGAAACGAATGGGTTTCATAGCACAGCTCTTTCCATGTCCAGTGTGAAAGCCGCTTCACTCCGTGCTAAGACTACAGCTGAGAGTGAAACCAGCGCGCTAAACATTATTGAATCCAAAAATGCATTTTCAGCCAATAATGTTTGGTTGGTTGCCAAAAATATGGTCCATCCCTAATTATAAGTTTACTGTTTGCAACTTAATTGTTCTGTCTGAAATTGATTAACATAACTGAATAAATTTAGATTTTTTAAGGGAAATGTCAATTCTCAAGAAATTTCATTATCACATTATTCAACAACATTTCATATAACATATTTTCAATCTACAATTTCAGTCCTAATTTTTGTGTTTTGGTACAACACAGTAAAGTATAAAAATACCTAGTTTTGCTTCACTGCAAAAGCAATCCAATTAAACACTGTAAAAAAATCATAGACACATAGTCATGACAACAAATGTTTTGTTACTTTAACTTATTTTAATAAATTAATTAACGATTTCTTTTAAGTTATACAAAGTTTAATTTAATATTTTTAGTCAGTTTGACTGATGTACATTGATGTGACTACAAAAGTTAATTTGATTCAACTAAAAAAATTGAGCCAGCGTGCATTTTTTTTTACAGTGAATGTTTTTGACAGCCTGTGGTAGTGGTAAGAAGTGGACAGCCTCAAAATATTTTAAACTAGGGCTGGGCGATAACACAGTATCAGTATTTATTGTCTGAATAATAACAATGTCAATAATAATAAAAAAGTTTGGCATGAAGTTTTGGTATGAAGCTCTATAGTTTTATTAAAATGTGGCTGCTTAGCACGCGCCTTAAAAGGAATGGCAATAAGCTTAGGGTTATTTCCAATCAAGGCGTGTGGCTAGCTCACACAAATAGGGAACATGGTGTGCAAGTGGCACATACGTGACGCTCTTGCATTTTCCACGCACACCTAGTTAAAAAACATCTAAACTTTTCAGAATGCTGCAAGTGCACTGCGATTCATATACTGTAAGTAGAACTAATCAATCTGCTTCACACTTTGTTTGGAATATTTACATTTAGTTAATAATGGCAAACTAATTACCTCAGCCAAACACAGCGCACCCGAACACTGCACTGCTTTTTAATATTCTCCATAAATAAAATGGAACCGTTGCAATGGTTTGTTTGTTTGTCATCCTCTTGAGAAAACAGTTGATGGTCGTCTTGATCCGAGAGTCACCAGGGGATACTGCGCTCTCACACTTTTCACCTGCTTTTAGACACAACATGTGAACAGACTCAGGTTGGGTTGTGTCAACGCCACCTCAGGTCAGAATAACACATGCAAAAATGAGTGCCGTGACTAACAGTGAGGAGAATGTAAATAAAAAAGGATGCAAGGACGTCACCAGAGTGACTTTTTGGTTTCTTTTTGTGTGGATCCGACCACTAGCACCCCATTTGAAAGATTTTTTAGCATAGAAGATAAATTAGTCATTCAACTTAACAATTTGTAATGTTGCAGTATGTATTCAAATAATAATGGTTGGTTCGTTTATTTGAAAGGTCAGATTTGATTATCATAATTTGTTTTGTTTACAGAGTTTGAGGTTTACTGTATCATTATTATTCACATCCTACAGGTGTTGATCTACCTTAAAGTTTGCTCTGATTGTACAGCGTTTACACTTTACTATTGCACACACTTTGTAACATTTTTACTGTCAGGTTTAAGAGTCTCTTTAACACTGTAGTGGCAATTTTCTTTAAGGAGGCTCTCTTAGTGGTCAAGAAGACAAATTCTTACCCAAAGTGTCTTTTAAAGTTTTTTTCTTTGCAAAGGTCACACGATCAACAACAGTTTCTGCAGAGAGTGAGATGCCGAAACAGAGTGCGTTCTCTTTTTATCTAGTTTGTAATGCCCACAAGGTCATCAATTCAATTCAATTTTATTTATAAAGCATTTTAAAACAACACAGTTGACCAAAGTGCTGACAATAGAGCATACAACAAAGCAAATGTCAACATCTCACGCTGTGCTAAAAGCCAAATTGAACAAGTGGGTTTTAAGAAGAGGTTTAAAAACAGTAATGGAAGAGGCTTGTCTAACATACAACTTAATTGATCTAAAAAAATGAAGGAAGATTGTTCCAGTCAAAAGGAGCTTTGTATTGAAAGGACCTACGGCCACTTTCTGTTGTAATTCTTGGAACAAAAAAGTAATTCTGTTGACAAATCCGTGACATACAGGATGAATCACAGTTACATCAGTGCTCAACTTAATTTTTGACCATCAACATTTCAGTCTTACATCCCATCCGAACATGTAGCTTGGTAAATCACCATGTACTTATCCAGATCTTATCTGGTGATAAACAGATGTTAAAGTGGTCACACTTGGTCTAACTTAAACAGTACATCCATGGAAGAATAAAAGAACAGACCTTTATAATGTATATAAATGAATATTAAATATTAAATAAATATAAGATGAATATGTTTATTATGTTTATTTTATTATAAAACATAAAATGACATGTTTTGGTTTATTTTTGTTTTTGACTATTAAAACTATTTGCCTTAGTAATATTTTAGTAAAGTTTAGTAAATTTTCAATTTTGAATTTATTGAATGGGATAGCCCCTTGAGATGAACCGTCTAATTTTCGATTGGGTCGCTAAGAAGTACATAAATCAAACAGAGTACATCACATTATAACAAACATACAGCTAACAAAACGAACAAACAAACAAGCAGCACACTTCACCTGAAACACTTCCCACAGTCTAAAGCCCAAGCAAACAAAAACATATAATCAAAAGTAAAAACAATCTGATATACAAATAAATAATAAGCATCTAAATTGGAAGTTGTTTCCAAAAAAATTAGTCCTGAAAAGACTAAATGTCTTAATTGATCTAAAAAAAATGAAGGAAGATTGTTCCAGTCAAAAGGAGCTTTGTATTGAAAGGACCTACGGCCACTTTCTGTTGTAGTTCTTGGAACAAAAAAGTAATTCTGTTGAGTATGTCGAAGAGAATATGAGGAGGTAAATGGAACTAAAAACTGCTTTAAATAAGAGGGGAAACTAAAACACATTTAAAAAGAAACAAATGCCAATGATATTGCCTGCGGGAACTTAGGTTGAAGCAAACCAAGAGATTTGTACAATATGCAATGATGGGTTCTATTCACCTTATTCTACGCGTACGAGCGGACGCAGCCATTTGAATCATTTTGGCTCGAGACTTCCGGTCTCATTCACTTCCATTCATTTTTAGACGTTAAAAACAGCTCGTTCTGCTGCTTGATGTTGCAAACTGAGGTTTTCTTATTATATTATTCTATTTTGTCTGTATAATCATGCAAACACTTGTTTGTAGAGTGAGTAGTTTGACCGTTTTTTAGCCGTTTATTATTCCTAGTCATTTCTCCCATAGGCAACTGAATCGGAAGTTCTAAAACAATCACAAAAACGAGCGCACTTCCGCATTGAAGAATAAGGTCAATATGGACATCTTAAAACAAACCTACAGTACAGTAGAGAATTAAAGACAGTATTTAAAGGTTTTAAATTAATATCAGAGGTATTGTAAAGGTATTATAAATGAAAATAAAGTGGTTCAATAAATAAAAAAACTAATATTTCTAAATAATTATTGATACTGATAGATATGAAAGATTATATGGATCGCCCAGCCCTATTTTAAACCCTTTTTACATCCGTCACTTTTTATTATCAATTTAGCGCATCCTTGCTGAATAAAAATAGAAATAAACCTTACCACCACCAGCAAAGTAAATAAAAGTTGTAGTACGTCATTTGGCATGCAGCCTATTTATTTCTTATTTTTGCATTTCTTGTCAAAGCCAACGGACTAGTCTCAACAGGCGATGCACTTCATCAGTCTTTACTTTTGTGTGGCCTTCTGTCTTTACATAGAGCCTTCAGTCCCGTGAGCGTGAGCTAACATGCGGTTTTGGTCCATGCAGTCTGATGTACTTCTTTTGTGCGGTAATGTGTGTCGCGTTGAATAGCGCGCTTCTGTTTGGCGCTGTAGAGCAGTGTCTTGTTTTCAATGGCGAGTAGTGTGTTGTGTGTCGTAGTGAGCTGTGAAGTGTGTTGTGCTGAATAGTGAGCAGGACGCAAACAACAGCCGCGGCCCTTCACTCCCCCTTTAAGAGCTTGTCACCATTACCAAGGCAACAATACTGTGATAGCGAGTGCCGGTAAAGACGCTCGGAGCAAACTGGAGATAAGGAGGAACGACGAAGAGTAGCTGTAAGCCTTGAGAGCTGCTCTTATCTGAGGAGAGAGACAGAGGAGTATACAGAGGGACAGTGACGGAAGAAAGAGTGAGAGAGAGAGAGATAGAGCAAAGTCCTGGGGCTTATAGGGGGTGTAAATGTCACCGATGGGCTTCTTTCAGCACCTCACACTCAGATGCGCTCTTGAGTGAGTGTGTATGTGTGTGTGTGGTAGTGTCAACACCAGAGACTGCTGGCTGATGAAACTGCCTGGCTGCGTCCCAATTCACATTGTTCCTGTCCTAAATAGTATGCAAGATTAATTTGTACAGTAAGTGCAGTTGACGCTTTTTTAGACCATGCTGCTCATAGATACAATCTCTTTTCATTTACATTTTTGATTGAAGAAAAATGGGTTCAGTAGCTTCTGTATATTGATAAAAACAATTATATAAGAATACTTCTGAGTATATGCTTAAAAACAAACCAAAAAAATACATAGTATATATAAACTGCCGAAACTGCTGATCTACTGGGATTTTCATGCACAACCATCTCTAGAGTTTACAGAGAATGGTCCAAAAAAGAGAAAATATCCAGTGAGCGGCAGTTCTGTGGGTGCCTTGTTGATGCCAGGGGTCAGAGGAGAATGGCTAGACTGGTTCCAGCTAATAGAAAGGCAACAGTAACTCAAATAAGCACTCGTTACAACTGAGGTATGCAGAAGAGCATCTCTGAACACACAACACGTCTAGCCTTGAGGCGGATGGGCTAAAGCAGCAGAAGACCACACCGGGTGGCACTCCTGTCAGCTAAGAACAGGAAACTGAGGCTACAATTAGCACAGGCTTACCTAAATTGGACAATAGAAGATTGGAAAAACATTGCCTGGTCTGATGAGTGTCTATTTCTGCTGTGACATTCAGTGGTAGGGTCAGAATTTGGCGTCAATAACATGAAAGCATGGATCCATCCTGCCTTGTATCAACGCTTCAGGCTGCTGGTGGTGTAATGGTGTGGGGGATATTTTCTTGCCACACTTTGGGCCCATTAGTACCAATTGAGCATTGTGTAAAATACCACAGCCTACCCAAGTATTGTTGTTGACCATGTCCATCCCTTTACGACCAGAGTGTACCCATCTTCTGAAGGCTGCTTCCAGCAGGATAATGCGCCATGTCATAAAGCGCAAATCATCTCAGACTGGTTTCTGACATGAAAATGAGTTCACTGTACTCAAATGGCCTCCACAGTCACCAGACCTCAATCCAATAGATCACCTTTGGGATGTGGTGGATATGAGACTACGTATATCATGATATTTCTGTCATATCGCCCAGTCCTATTTTTGAAATATTCTCATCAAGCCTGGGTTTATTTGCCATAGCCTAGTGATTAGAAAGTTGCACTTGGGATCCAAAGGTCGTAGGTTTGAGTCCCGGAACTAGAGGGATTGTTGGTGGGGAGAGTGAATAAATATCAACCTCAATACCATGCAAATGGTATTTGCGCGCGAATTGAACGTTTGACGCGCTTAACGCGCAAGTCGCGCGAATCGCTCGAGTTCAAAAATCTAAACTTCTGCAAACATTCGCGCCGTGTTAACCAATCAGGAGCTTGCTCTTGTGGGGGCATAATTGTGACGTACCACCTTTTGTTGGTGTCCTGGGGGAAATCCTTCAGCCGACACCGACAACAGTTCATCAAACTGGTCTTGGCTCAGTCAGAAGCACCGCTGAAAGCCTCCGTCATCCAGGTTAAGTTTCTGGAGAAGTTTATGAGCTCACAGAGCTGGGTGCACCTCTGAAAGTATCTAGTGGACTCAGACACTGCTCCAAACGTATCGACGCTGTTATACAGCCTTCATAAAGCACATAAACACAGTTATTTTATCAATAAAATCCATGTTAGCCATTTAGCAACGAAGCTACAGTCACTGGGCAGACAGAAGCGCGGCCCATGACGCGAATCCGCGTCTGTTCTGAAGTGAATTTGACGCGCGAATGACGCGGAGTTTGACGCGCGAATGAAGCGGAGTCTGACGCGTGAATGAAGCGAGTAAACTCAAATGTTCACGCGTCTGTTTACTCGCGAATAGCTCGATTTAGCCGCGCGTTCCGCATCTGGTGTGAACACAGCATTAGACTTGCCAAGATTCTAAATTTCAGTACTGAAATTGAAAAAAATGTCTATTTTCCATTAACATTTAAGGCACTGTTGATGGCGTTCTTAAACACAGCTGATTTGCCATTGTGTTCACCTGCTCAACAGAAATGACTGTGATTGGCTGTGAAGGTCATCAGTTCACCGTAAAGTGTAAAACAGACGAGCGATCCACTTGGTGAATCGACTGATCTTTACGTATTTAAAACGCTCCAGTGTTCATGTATCTGTGTCTGCAAACTGTGAAAAGAGATGAACTGATGACCGTCACAGCCAATCACAGTCATTTCTGTTGAGCACTGGTGAATACTACGGGAGATCAGCTGTTTATGAACGCGCTCAGCGGCGCTTAAATGTTAGAAGGAAATTGACATTTTTAAAACTTTAGTACCGGGACAACGCTGTTACAGACGACACGAGGGTGTGCTACAGAGGACTGCATTGTTTTATCCCTCACCAGGTTACATAGGCTGAAGCAAGAAAATCCCCCACGGTGTTTACCTGGTGCCATGAACTGAAGTCTAGGAGGACACTTAAGCGTATTACTCTTAAAGAGATTGTGACATTGTTTGATGTCTAATATGCTTTTAGGTGTTTAAATTAAATTAAACTGAACTGAATTATATTTACACCATATCTCCATTTTGAAGTTGAAGCAACAGCTGGAGGTTTGTAGTACACAGCATGTTGTTGCAATGTTTACAGTGCTGATCCTGTACTTCCGGGTTTCTTCCCACCGCAGCCTCGCTTTCGTGTTTTAAAATGGCGGCCGCGTGAAATAAGCGAATGGGTTTACTCACTTTTAATGAGTTAAAGTAAATATTCATTTTTTAGTGTGTAATAAAAGGCACTTTTAAATTCATATTCTCGCTCACTCTCTCTCTCTGACCCCCCACACTGTCCTTACCCTTCATCTTCTCCTCGAGAGCAGACAAACACAGGGCAGGATAAAGCCCAGGCCTCTGGCAGAAACCCAACAGAGAGAGTGGAATGTCAGCGGCGCTGGCCTGAAAACAACAAAAGAAGAGAGAGATAATCAAAAAAAAAGCCCTGCATCGCAATCCCAACCGTACTTTCGGCAGTCCTGAATACTGATTCAGCCTCTTCTGTGGAGCTGCTCTTTTATTCGCGCGTCTCAAAAAAGCGGCGTGTTGTTTACAGTGCGACAGCAATAGAAGACGAGCTAAGAGCGACCCAAACCCCAGGAAGTCGGACGGGTTAAAATAAGGTTAAGAGAATTAGACGCTTTGTTCGGTTACATATTAATGGATTCATTGTCACCAGCTTGGCAGCACATCCACAATTAAACACTCCTATTCACAAGCCCGGGGCCGAGTGTTAAGTAAATCTCCGCTAGCTGTCTTTTCTTTGAGCTTCCCCGGCTTTACGCTCAACAGCCGGTGAATGCGAAGACATGCTTTGCTCGTACGATTTTTCCCAATATGCGCTGATGTGAATGGCACGAGGAAGTGGCTTTTCAGAGCGAACGTCTTCAGGAAAGAGCCAGACGAGAGACGGGTTTTAACAGGAAGATGACAGACAATTGGGGACACTTTAGAAATGAAGTTTGTTGTGCGTGTGATCTTGAAAAGAGCTTCCTGAAGGGTTTATTTTGTTTGGCTGTGATGTGTCTGCAGTTGAGGAATGCTAACAATAAACCAGAGGTCAAATCTTATTCTGTGGCACTGTAGATTTCGGTTGGTTATTCAGCCATGCATGCTTTTATTGGTTGTTAATCATTTAGCTGGTGCTTTTTCTTCTTTTGTTTTTCACTTTTTTTTTTCCTCAATGGCTCGGCTTGTGAAGCTGAATTATGAAGCTGAAAATCGAAATGTCATGCATCTAGGTACACTGTAAAAAATGTTGATGGGATAACATAAAGAAGTTAACTTATCAGTTTTTATAAATTTAAGTAGGTTGAACATCACAAAAAAATAACTTAAGAATTGTGTTGTTCCAGCTTATTTTAACTAAGTGGTTCGAAAAAACAGAAAATGTGATTTTGTTTGTGAAATAAGCATTTCTAGGCTAAAATTCAACTTAATTTTGGAACAGCAGTTAAATTTATGATTGCAAAAACGTCACCTTATGTATTTTTTTGTGTTGACAAAGTTTCAATAAAGATGAGTGTGGTTTTAGCATTATTTATGGATTATTACCATCTGCATCAATATCCTGAATAGTATTAAATCGGAAGTATTATGCCCCTATTATGTAGTGGTTTGTTAAATGTAGTAATAAGGCTGTTACTACACAATATCATGTTTCATATCATTCAATATCGATAATTACTGTATTTAATATTTTTTAACAATACCTTTAGGAATATTAGGATTATTATTTTAACCACTTTATTTACAAACATTACTATGGGAAATAGTTTTAATAGTCAAAAATATTTAAACAAAATATCTGATCTCCTTATGATAAAATAAACAATAAAAGTGTTAAAGAGACTCTTAAACCCGATGAATAAAATGTTACAAAGTGTGTGCAATGGTAAAGCATAAATGCTTAAAGGTGTGAATAATAATGAGACAGTAAACTTCAAACTCTGTAAACAAAAATAATTATGATCATCAAATCTGAGCTTTCAAGTAAAGGAACTAACAATAATTATTCAAATACATACTGCAACATTACGAATTGTGAAGTTGAATGACTACGTTACCACCTTTGCTAAAAATCTTTCAGATGGGGAGCTAGTGGCTGGGATGCGCAAGAAAAGAAACCAAAAAGCCACTCTGGCGACATCCTTTTTTATTTACAATCTCCTCACTGCTGCTATACGGCACTCATTTCCGCATGTGTTGTTTTTCTGACCGGAAGTGACAAGCGTGCACGTGATCTCCTTGATCATTTATAATGGGCTTTGTGCTCGCGTTGCACTGGCATCTAGGTGACCATCAAGCGTTTTCTCAGAGGGTGACAAACAGACAAACCATTGCTGCTGCTCCGATGCAAGTTTATGGAGAAAAGTAAAAAGCGCTGCAGTGTTTGGGTGCTCTGTGTTTGTCTGAGGTAATTAGTCTGAATTACTGAAATGTGTATATTCCATACAAAGTGTGAAGCAGATTGGTTAGTTCTACTTGCATGAATCGCGGTGTGCTTGGGGCATTCGGAAAAGTTCAGACGTTTTCAACTTAGGTGCGGTTGGAAAATGGGTGCAACATGTGCGCGTCACTCCCATACCATCCATACGCCTCTATTAGAAATGACAAACTTTACACCCTAAGCTTATTGTCATTGCTTCCAAGGCACGCACTCAGCAGCCACATTTTAATAAAACTATAGCGCTTCATACCAAACTTTTTTTAAGCGATATTGACAATGGTGCTCAGTCAACAAACATCAATACCGATTTTATCACCCAGCCCTATGTAGTACTTTAGGCAAAGCAATCTTACATTGTTTTTAATGTATAATTTTGTACGTTTTTGTCTGTTATTTCAATTTAATTTAAACGACTCCTATTTTCCCCTTTTTACAAGATGTAAGATAAGTCTTTGGTGTCTCTAGAATGTATCTGTAAAGTTTCAGCTCAAAACATCAATCAGATTATTTATTATACCCTGCTGAATATGCAAATTTTGTAGTAATATTACATTGTAGCCTGTGCCTTTAAATGCAAACTAGCTATTTTGTCCCACCCACCATTCAAACATGTGTCTGTTTCTCCTGCTGCATCCTATTAACAGCAGTCAGTGACAGTTCAGTTCAGTGTCAAAATACAGAGTAAGTTTATTTGATGTATTTGTTGTGGAGTTTATTCAAGCCTTTCGGCCATGATGAATTCCATCTGCCATTTCAAAGTTCGCAGTACACACACTTGCTCACACATTTAACTTTGCACTGTTTTGCACATCTAGTTGAGGCAAATATGACAGGATTTAAGTTAATATACACTGCTATATCCATTATGCTACTGTACAAAATAAACCAGATTTAACGTCTTAAAACCGGGACTTCTGTTGTATGTTTGAAGCATTCTCTGAAGTAGCTGTGCTGATTCCATCGGTTCTGAATTAATTATCGATTTTACTGTCTTTTCTTTATTACAAATGTAACCCACCAGTCCTGTTCTAAGCTAGGATGAGCCGGTGATTCTTTGTATGGGAGTCGCTTGCTCCTTGTTCTAACAAGGAGGCTAAAGCCTATGGCTTCTAGCATCTGTCGCTAGAGCACATTTTGAGATCAGAGGAGTGAGGTTTACCTGCATAGCACTTCGCTAACTAACCTCCGTTATGCTGTGTTCACACCAGACGCGGAACACGCGGATAAATCCCGCTATTCGCGCGTAAATAGATGCGAGAACATTTGAGTTTACTCGCTTCATTCGCGTGTCTAATTCCGCTTCATTCGCGCGTCAAATTCACTTCAGAACAGACGCGGATTCGCGTGATGGGCCGGGCTTCTGTCTGCCCGGTGACTGTAGCTTTGTTGCTAAATGGCTAACATGGATTTTATTGAGAAAATAACTGTGTTTATGTGCTTTTAATGAAGGCTGAAAAACAGCGTCAATACACTTGGAGCCGTGTCTGAGTCCACTAGATACTTTCAGAAGTGCACCCAGCTCTGTGAGCTCATAAACTCCGCCAGAAACTTAACCTGGATGACGGAGGCTTTCAGCGGTGCTTCTGACTGAGCTAAGCCCAGTTTGATGAACTGTTGTCGGTGTCGGCTGGAGGATTTCCCCTGGTACACCAACAACAGGTGCTACGTCACAATCATGCCCCCACAAGAGCAAGCTCCTGATTGGTTAACACGGCGCGAATGTCTGCAGAAGTTCAGATTTTTGAACTCGAGCGATTTGCGCGTCAAGCGCGTCAAACGCTCAATTCACGCCACGCCATTCGCACGTATCGCACCATCAACGCCACGCCATTCACGCATATTGCGCCGCAGGTTGTCTATTCGTGCCTTTGCATTGACTTAACATGTAAATCACTCGCGCTTGATGCTTCTTCCGCGTCTGGTGTGAACACAACATTACACTCAACCCCTACCCTAAACCTCACTCCCATCCTGGATGAGCCAGGATCGAACTGCGATTTTTTTCTATGGGAGTCGGTTGCTCTAACAAGGAGGCTAAAGACCCTGGCCTCTAGCATCTGTTGCTGGAGCAACTTTTGAGGTCAGAGGAGGGAGGTTTACCTAGCTAGCCTCCATTACACTCACCCCTCTAAACCTCACTCCCATCCCGGATGAGCCCCCACATGTGAACCCACTGGTCCTACAGCACCATCCCGTTCTGAGCTGGGATTGAACTGACGATTCTTTGCATGGGAGGTCAGAGGAGTGAGGTTTACCTGCATGGCACTTCGCTAGCTGGCCTCCATTACACAAACATGCTCTGTTTTAAATTCATTTTAAACTTTTAAAACTCATTCTTGAGGTTTAAGAGTTGAACAAATCTTTCAATGAGTTTCTTTGCAAATCCTGTGCAAATCTGTGGACATGTTTATGAGCGTTATTATTGAGACATGTTAATACGCAGCTGTCAATCAATACAGTGGGCGGGGAAACCCGTACTCTCACACCACATTGCGATGGGCCCCAAAATCACTGGGTTTTGGATCCTATTTTAACGTCAGGAAATTTTTTAAAAGAGACTTACTGTGTTTCTATCACTTCAATATGACTGTGGACACACAATACCTACACACAATTCTGTCCAAATAGCTTACAAAAGTTGATTTTCATCATAGGTGCCCCTTCAATCAATGAAAACATTTCATAATTGTCCTAATAAGTATATATTGTCATAATAAGTATAATTGTTCTAATTAGGTGTGACCCAAGATCTAAAAGTGTTCTCATGCAGCTGTTAAATAAACAAATTAAGTTACCTAATGCACACATCCTGATAAAAATGTTCAGTAGGAGCTTCATAGATGCTGTAGTGTGACTTCCTGTTACATTCTAACTTCCTGTTAAGCTGCAGTGAAGCAACGTGTATCATGAAAAGCGTAATGCAAATAAATATGACTCCACATTCAATTTAAGAGCTGTATTATAATAAGAACAAGGAGCATGACAGAGCTAATGCAAATCAACTGACTCATTATTTGTGGTTTGAAGTATGCAAACAGATTTAGGATTTTGAATACATCCATATTTTGTTTCTAATAAGTGCTCACAGAGACAGAAGTAGGAGATTTTCATATATATATATATATATATATAGGTTTTGTTTGTTTCCTTGTTGGTCCTGGAACATATTCATTACTTTAATATTATTATTATTATTATTATTATTATTTGAATTGACTTATATTTGCATTTTCAAAAGTAGTTTATTTTGACATTAGTTTGAGTATTTGAGAATTAGTTTGAAAAAGTTTGAAAATTATTTAATGTAATTATTTGTTTTGATGTAAAAAAAAAAATTTTTAATAGATTTTTTTTTGGTTTATTTGTTTTTTTTTTTATGCTTAGGTTTTCTTTGATATTTATTTTATTTATTGCGATGTAGTAAGCTTAATAATTCAGGACTCAAAATATTATTTTTACTGCTTGTTCAAACTAATTATTTATAATGAGCTGAATCAACACAATTCTTGATAGCCAATCGCAGTCTTTTCTGTTGAGATTGTGACCAATCTTAGGCATTTAAGGATTAGCTCGACAACGCTCAAAAAGCAAGTGGGATAATATTTGCGTTAGTTTATTTGCTAACGTAAAGCCACTCATGTTGTGCATGTACTTGTACATGATACAATCAGTGTTTTCTTTGAGCAGGTCAAATTAAAGGCACAGTTCATATATCTGACTGCTTGTATTAAAGGACAAAATTGTACAAAATATAAATATATTTTTAAACTATAAATTTTAATATTGGAATTCTTGTTCTGTGTTGTAAATATAAAATTGTGTATGAAAAGTATCGTCGAAATATCGAATTGAACCGAATCGATGGCAGTCGTAACCGATCTGAACCGTGAGACAAGTATAGGTTCACACCTCTAGAAATAATCCCTAAATAATGCTATAACAACACTCATATTAATGCAAACTTTGTTAATACTCAAACAAAAAAACAGAATCATAAATGTAACTGCTCTTCACCTAACAATACAATTTTAGTCCTGAAATGCTTATTTCACTCAACAAAATCATGTTTTCTGTTTGTTCAAACTACTTATTAAAAATGAGCTGAAACAACACAATTCTTGAGGCTTTTTTGTGACAAATTAGTTGTTTTATGTTCAATCCACTTAAGTTTGTAAAAACAATTAAGTTAACTTTATCGATTTGTGTTGGGACAACATGAAGGAATTGCGAGGAACCCAGCATTTTTTTACAGTGAGTTCTAACGTTAAAGTCATAGCCGGCCCTCCCTATAAGCGAACTAAGCGGCTGCTTAGGGCCCCACCGCCACTAGGGGGCCCCCACAACCCACTAGTGGTGCAAGCCGTTTCCTTGCTGAAATCGTTTTTATTTGCATTTCACAAATTATCTTCATTGACACTGCTTTAGGAGTTAAATATTTATACATTTTCACTGTAAAGAAAAAAAAAAATCACAATTTTATTCAAGTTGAAATTGTTTTCGTGTGAAGGTCATGTGATCAACAGGAAGCTCGCAGCATCTTATTTCTAATTATGCGTTCTCGCGGGTTGAGTTTGTTCTTCCAAGGTACCCTGCAAGACCGGTCAACACAAGAATGCGACCCCGTGCACAGCCACAGGCATGGCCTTTGCTTCATTGCCTGCCCCATTATATACCTGATTTATTATTTAAATTGGACCGTGAAAATGAAACAAAACTAATGCTATTCTTCAGGTGCAGAAAAACGGGAAAATGACAACTAGTAGAGACGAGATCATTTTTAGCATCACTTTTAAATGCTAATGATGATGTTAAAGACATAATGTAGTAGCACATTTATCGAAAATAGGCAATCAAAATTAATAAACGTTGTCTACTTACAGGAAAAACATTTTTTTTCCTGGTTTTACAGACCCGTTTTTTTGGTCTAAAACGCATTTTACTGAAATACAATATTGAAGCGTCTTTCACTGACATATTTTGCACACTGATAATATTTATTTTCCTGAGACATGTTTATAAAAGTTATGCCCTAATTGAATTAATCATAGTTTCATATAAGCTCTGGACCCTGCATCTCAAAGGATCAGGGAAGGAGACTGAAGGGAATAATAAAGTTTGTGTTTGGGTATCAACATTAACCCAGTATTTGTTGCTTCCTTTTTCTTATATGTTTTTATATTAATATTTTTCATATTTATATTATTTGCTTATTGATTTTATTATTTATGGATCAATCTTTGCATTATTGTTAATTGTTTTTGTTTTTTTCAGTTCAGAATGTATATTTTATTACTGAGTAATGCGTTTTCACTTTTGGCTAATTATTGTTCAGTGTTGTTTCATCGCAGGGTTTATGCTTTTGGAATTTATAAGAAAAAAAAAACTCAACCTAGAATCTTTATTGAATTTTAAATCTGTTTGCCAAATTAATAGAATATGTTTTAAACGCTCCAGAAGGACGTAAAGTGGGAATCACTGCTCCCTTTATTAAAGATTGTTTAATTCTTCATTTTTTAAGCTGCTACTTGACAAAAACAGTGCTGTTTTAAAATGTCCAAATCATTCCGACAGATATTAAGTAGAAGAAATCAGGCTTTACTTTTCTGTTTCATTGATTGTTTTTAATAAGCAATTTAATCATTGTGGGCCGGTTTGCAATGGCAATACTCCACTATTTAGAGCAAGGTAGGGCCCCAAAATTATTCTGCTTAGGGCCCCCAAATGCACAGGGCCGGCCCTGGTTAAAGTACATATGTTTTTATAGTATATTTAAACATTTATTCACATTTATTAAATTAAAGAAACTATTTCAATGGTTTAGTGAACAGTAACATTTTTTCGTTGTTCCGTAACCATTAATAAAAAGAAATAGATAAAGGTATAAATACTATAGCATTAAATAAATGGATAATGCATTCACATTAATTACACTTCTTTGAACCAAACAATCCAGATAACTGCCAAGAAGACCCCTGCCATTGTCACACATCCATAAATCCATCAGTTTCTAGCAAATATTTTAGTGTCACACCACTATTTTTTGTCACAGCCTTTTGGAGATCCACTGTCAGGACAAATAATCCAGAGACACCCAGCACTTGCTTTCAGGAATTCAAGAAAAGAGTGCATTAACCGATCTTATCTACCCAATTCTGTCTTTCTTTGTCCGAGCTGAGATGCTACTTGGGATGTACAGAGGTTTCTTTGTGGTTGCAATATCTAAACATTACATTTCCTGTGCATGAATGCTGCTCTTTGTGTTGTTTTGCAGCGGCGTAAAAGAGTGAATGGCCTCCTCTCTCAGGTGCACAGTGGCTCAATATGTTGGTTTGGTGCTTTTCATCCACCTTTCTTTCCGCACATGACTGCATTTTCAATTATGGGTTGCACTTCCTGTTTGGAGAACTCCCATTCAAACAAACTGAAACAAATCACGGCGGGTATAAAGATAGTAAGGCTCCATCTGATCCATCTGGATAAACACCACACCGCATGACAACCTCAAAACATTATGCAATTCTGAGTGTGCCTCACACAGGTGAGTGGAGTTGACAGACCACCTGTAGAAACACACTCATCTCTCTGACACTTTAACTGACACTTGCACCAGTTTTCACACATTTTCACCAGACACTTTCATACAACCACACAGTATCCATAAAATACAATCACACAATATCTTAATATAAGATAAACAAGCCTGCGCTGACGACTAGAATTAAAAGGAAGTATATATATTGGGTGGGCTAATATTATAGTTTAATGTCATGAATCAATATTTTAATATAACTATGCTATTTAAATTACTACAATAGCCTATAGACATAGAGCAATAATGATTTGCCACACTACATGTATGATGCGATAACAAATTCAAAAGCACAGCCCTAACTAATTAATTATTTATTTGCTTAGTTCTATCATTTATAATTTGAATAAGAGAACAACACCAAGAAACTTCAGGTAATCAAAAAATGGTTTTATCCGTTACATCATAGATCAGATTTTATTTTTATTTTTATTTTCTGGAAACGGCAGACTAGAATAAAAAGCCACACAGTAGCGAGCAAAAAATGGCAAAACAATTAAAATTTAAATTGAATAAATAATAAATAATTAATCCAAAGTTTGAACATTCATGGTTAGGCTATATCATCTAAATATGAATGTGTGTTGTGTGACTACTTACTTGCAGGTAGGGCTGGGCGGTTTTTTCGATTTTTTCGATTAATTCGAATTTACGTTTTAAGACGGTTTTATTTTTTACAAAATCGAAGAATCGCGATTTTTTTATAAAAATATTAAAGCCACTTTCCCACTATCGTGCCAAACCGTTCTAAACTGTTAGACAACAGTGCTGAATTGTGCTGATTCTGTGTGTTGACGTCGCGGCTCTGTTGATGAGCTACCAGCTGATTTAGCGGAAGCGCGCCAGGGCGGACTTGCCATTGGGAACACCGGGACATATTCCCGCTAGAGCAACAACAGCTCCGCAGCCAGCTTCGCTAATGTTTCCCTATGATGTTTCCACGCGCGTCGTGCTGTTGTTCGCGTCCACGCAGCCGTCTGTCTCTCCCGCGCGAGCTGCGAGACGGGCTCGACAGGTGGAGTCACTTTTAGTCACTTATGCCCGCGCACCCATCGCTCCACACTTCAAAGCCCAGATGGCTGGTTTTGTATATTATACAATATATATTGTACCCACCTGAAGGACGGTACTGTATGAATTAAATCATAACCCATATATGCACCAATAAACAAGTAAAATGAATGAATGAATGAATAAAATAAATATGGATTCTTAAATGTCGGCAGTTTTTACTCCAAAAAATATTAATACATATCGACAAATGTTTTATAAAAATAACTTAAGCAATTTTCAACATTTCAGCTATAGGCCATTATACGATTCAGTTAAATATAAGATAGACATTTAAATATAGATAGATATGTAACAGGTTTTTTTTTGTTCACGGTGATCTTTAATATATACTGGGTGGTGTAGCTATGCACAAATATTTTCTAAAACGTCAAGCAGATATTTGTCTATAGCTCATTAGTTATTTATGAAGACAAAAAATAATTAAAATAACAAAAATAAAACTATAAAATTACAAAGATAAAAAGAGCAGCATTCTGCTAAATATAGTCCTTTATATCCTGATATGCTGTGTTGTTTCATTCGTTTTTTTATATTTAACTTGATGCATTCGTTATTTAATGTTTAAATACTAAAATCGTTTAAATGGTTATATTTTACCATCAAAATGTAGTATATTTTATATCATTACCAACTTTTGATATAAAACCGCTGTTATTTTATTGATTGTTATGAAATAATTTAAGTGCTATATTTTTTATTAGTGAAAGTGCCCGCTCACTTTGACAAGGCCTGTCCAAATATATATTTCTGCCATGCCACTAATACAGATAAACTATTGTTGCATTATCATTGTTTATTTTTCTGTTATGTACAGAGATTTGAAATATTTATTTCCCCTCCAATCCTTTTTAATCTTCACGTTACATTTTGGTCATTTTCTCTCCAAATAAAATTTGACCAAAGCTGCACAACATATGACCTGCTGTGACTTCTATTGTAGCTATGTTTAGCATCCCTATATGAGAGAGTGCCATAACTGCGTTTAGTCACACGGTTGCTTTTCTTTTACAAGTGAGCATGAAAAAACTAGTTTCAGCATTTATTTAAATTTAAATGAACAAGGTAAGCTGGTAAGGTAGTTACACAGTAAAAAAATTAATAAAAAAATAAATGAAAAAAATCGAAATCGAAATCGTGAATCGGTCAAACTTTATGAAAAAAATCGAGATTTTTTTTTTTTGCCATATCGCCCAGCCCTACTTGCAGGGCTCGAAATTGCGACCATTTTGGTCGCATATGCGCCCGAAATTTAATCTATGCTACCTCATAATATATTTGGGAGCATTTGTGCGACTGCATATAATGGTTGTAGTGCGACTTGTTTCAATTCCTTTCTAAAAACGTGCTGAATCGGACTTCCGTGCCGCTAAATTGGTTCATATTAGCTGTCAATTACTCAAGGCTTTCCGCTGTCAGAGAACAGGGAGCTTATAAGGGCGCCAGCCGAGATCAATCGAGGGTTTTCGGAGAAGGTGCCCGAATCTCGATGCGATGCATTCACTGTGTGTTCAGCGCTAATGTCCACTAAATGTAAAATCCAACACTGCACACATCATCGCCAAAGAAGCTCGAATTTACTAAGTTTAAACTGAATCTGCGGCTCATTACAAAAGAGTAGTAGAAGTGAGACTTTTCTTACTTTCTTTGGTCCATTCTTTCTTGAGATGTAAATTATTTTTCTATTTACTGATGACTGCTTTGCAGCTTTCAGCATTGGATTGAATGATTTATTATAATCTTTTGTTTTGTAGCAGAAATATTATTTATTAAATTGATATGCATATAAAAACAATAGTGCAAAATAAATATTTCTTACTGCAATGCTTCATTTTTGTTTGAGGATAATGATAAATGTTATTCATTGTAAGTATTATTGACATCATCGTCATCATTAATAATTTTTTATAATTATTAGACATTCATTTTGCAATTATTGCACAGATATCACTAAGTCATAACAGCATTAGTTAGTTGTTTCTGGTTTTTGTTAGTCCTGATTGATGTTGTTTTCAAATACAATAAATCCCTTAATATACAATTTGCAGTGGTGCTCATTCATTTTCGGTGGATGCTCCTAAATTATTTCTGGTGCTCCTAAATTTTTAAAGTTGGGAGCACCGGTGCTACCAAGTAAAAAAGTTAATTTCGAGCCCTGACTTGTGTCGCCTAGTTCTACACATTGCTCAATCATTCATTACTTTGACACCACAGACAGCATTCCGACACTTCAGACACTTGACAAACGTTTTATTCTGTTTGCATTGTGCCTTAACCATACACGTCATTCTCCTCAGCTGATCTGCACTGTCCAGTGGCACATCCATGCATAGTGCCACTTTGGATGCCATCCACTCAGCGCGCAGCAAAAACAACAAACCAATTTCAAACCAATGAAAATGCGGGTGCAACGCAAAGTGGACAGATGTACACCCTACACATCTTATCCACAGTATCATTTTTCCCCTTCTTTTACTAATAATGTAAATAGCCTCTGCCTCTCCGCAATAATAATAACTGTGGGAGATGACTTATGACAAAAAAATAATTTTACGTCCAAAGTTTATTGATGCTCACGCTCCTGTCCTAAAGAATAGAGTCAATCTCATTTCTCACGGAGGCTCTGGATGGCTGCCAGACAAGTCATCAGCTGAGCCGACTCAGGACGCATCACTTATCTCCCCACCATCAAACTCTCTATCACAGCGGTTCCCAACAGAGCGGTCCCGGCTCACAAGGGGGCCTCAGCGAGCATTGTGGGGGGGGGGGGTCGCGTCAAATTGAAAAAATTTCTTTGCAGTGGGCAATTAGGAGAATGATCATGTTGCCTTAGTTCATTTTATCCCCTAGCTCAGTGGTTCTCAACCGCCGGTTCGTTGATCAATTGGTACCAGGCCGCACAAGAAATCATTATTTATTTCCGTTTTATTTATTATCTGAGTCTTTTATTTTGAAAAATCACCATATTCTCTCGCTTACATCTCGGTCACTCAAGCGCCCAAATATAACCCACAAGCAGCAAAATGAGTAAGAAACAGACATCTTTGCTAAGGGGAAAATCCCCAGTGAACGACCCACGAGCTGCCAAGGTATGGATTTGTCAACAAATCAGGTGAATCCAGCATGTCTGTGCAAGAAGATCAACTGATGGAGGCCTTTTAGGGGCCGTTTGCATATCGCGTATTTCTAGAGTTTGCACAAGTTTGTTGTTTCCAATGGAGGTGCGCACTTGCGACTTGCGCGCACAAGCGGCGTGACACACTTGCACCAATGAACTTCAGGCTGCGCGCGCACCGGAAGCCACATGCCAAGAATTTACCGATCAGCTTCAGCTTGTATGGCATATTCACGTTTCGGTAAGACTAATTGTTTCAGACAAACAGAACACACAAACACTGCAGTGCTTTGTATCAGAGCGACAGCAATGTTTTGTCAGCTTGTCATCCTCTGAGAAAACGGTTGATGGTCGCCTAGCAACCTACAAAACACCGTAACACGCCTTCTAGTACAGAAGCCAATTGCTATAGAATGACAATTCTCCGGGGGAGGGGATCAGACCAGACGTGAGTTTCTGCAGATTTTGTGTGATACGAACATTTAGAAATGAAACTAAATAGACAGTTGTTGTTTAATTTTATTGGTTATTCGTAATATGGAATGAAATCGTAAGCTTGGCATGTAGTTTTGGAAAATTTGATGTTTCCCCATTCAAGCAGAATGCCCGAGCATACTGCCCGAGAGGCGTTTCAAAGATGGCCGCCGAGTGAAATGACTTGCCTTAAAGGGACTTTGAATAAACATACCATTTGTTTAAAAAAAAAAATTTTTGTTTCATTAAAAATTTGTTTCAATAATTACTACAAACTTATATGAGCGATAATATCATTAAATGTGGAGGGGGCCTTACAATATTTTCCAGGGGAAAAGGGGGTCTCAGGCAAAAAAAAGGTTGGGAACCACTGCTCTATCACTCTTGTCAGTTAGCGCGTGTAAAACCTCTTCTGCACTCATGAATCGCCTACTTTTATTCATTGTGATTAAGACTGATAACGGCTTATCCAGTGAGTGAAAGACGTTGCCTATTTACATGCAAATGTTAAAACACAGGCAGTGCGAAAATGACAGCGCGAAAATACAGGCATTATATAGTGGGTAAATATGACCCGCGCTGGTGCTTATTGGAATAAATACCCCCTTTTTTGATCTGGTTTTAGCGAAACCGTTTTGAACACTAGGGGATTGTAAATCATACAATTTTAGTAAAAGTCAATGACTGGGAGACTTGAAAGTTTTATTAAAAAACCTGGTATGTACATTTGAAATATCCCCATGGGTAAAATTTACCCCATGGCGGTTCTAGTGTTAAAAGTTCATAAATCAATTTAGAGAAATTTAAAAAACTTAAAAGTGTTAAATAGTCCTAAATGCTATTATACAAGGTATTCAATTTAGTATCATTTTTGATTGTTCATTGTATAGTTGTATGCTAAAGTTTGCCTGGATTTTACTGCAGTAGCAAAGACAACACCGTTATTTCTGCAGTTCTACAGGCACCCCTGCTGAATTAGCATTTTTATTTAGTATATAGGATTCGTTTCTCACTTTCAGTATTTAGGAAAAATACTTCTATAAATATACGTTAAAATGTCGCCAATGCTAGGTATCAAATTTCAGTCTCTATTTCCTTTATTTAACCCAGTATTATCAAGATATTGATCTTTTTGAAGAATTATAAGCCCTTCTGTATATTTTTCCCCCAATTTCTGTTCTACGGAAAGAACACATTTCTAATCAAAATTTTAATAACTCATTTCTAATAACTTATTTCTTTTATCTTTGCCATGATGACAGTACATCATATTTGACTACATATTTTTCAAGATACTAGTATTCAGCTTAAAGTGACATTTAAAGGCTTAACTGGGTTAATTAGGAAAGTTAAGGTAATTAGGCAAGTCATTGCATAATGATGGTTTGTTCTGTAGACAATCAGGACAAAAATCCTTAAGATGGTTAATAATATTGACCTTAAAATGGTGTTAAAAAATTTAAAACTGCTTTTATTCTAGCCGAAATAAAACAAATAAGAAGAAAAAATATTATAGGAAATACTGTGAAAAATTCCTTATTCTGTAAAGCATAATTTGGGAAATATTTAAAAAAGATTAACAGGAGGACTAATAATTGTGACATCCCTACTGTCGAATATATTGCAGTAGAGTTATCTGTGGTCTACCAAAAGTAATTTAATAATCCTAATCAGATGCTATTATTAATATTTGATGGATGAACTGCGAGTAATGATATTTTTTTATTCACTCACTGATTGTTTACAGTTTATCAGAAGTTAATTTAATAATTCATGCAAACCATCATGGGGTGTTGGAAAAAGCTATATAATGTGGGTCTCCCATCCTCCGTTTGACCAGGACCAGAGATTGTGTGACCAAAATATTAGTGTCTGGAGACTGTGAATGTGTAGGCGAAAAGGTCCAAAGAAAACATTCTTTGAATTCTGGGCGGGTTTGCGCTGGGGGCTCATGCATGTGTTTTTGATTTTGCTCATGGAGCCGCACAGAGCAAGCGCTCACGGCCAGTGTGTGTGTGTGTGTTTTTAATGTCCCGCAGGTGGAGGAGGGCGGGAAGGCATCTCTGCTCCAGCACCCCCTACAGGCGGGAGATCAAGTGGTCGTAATTAATGAGGTGGAGCTGAGCGGATGGAGGCAGGAGGCCATATCGCTCGTTAAAGGATCTTATAAAACACTACGGCTCACGGTGCGAAGGTAAGACGGAAAGGTTTTCACTTCAGTCCCATGATGCTCTGGGTCGAGTTTTTTTTTTTTTTTTTAATGCACATTACTATTCTGAAATTTGTGAATATAGGATTATTGTGAAGTAAGAAAATATCCAGTGAGCGGCAGTCCTGTGGGCGCAAATGCCTTGTTGATGCCAGAGGTCAGAGGAGAATGGCCAGACTGGTTCCAGCTGATAGAAAGGCAACAATAACTCAAATAAGCACTCGTTACAACTGAGGTCTGCAGAAGAGCATCTCTGAACGCACAACACGTCCAACCTGGGTGGATGGGCTACAGCAGCAGAAGACCACACCGGGTGCCACTCCTGTCAGCTAAGAACAAGAAACTGAGGCTACAATTCACACAGGCTCACCAAAATTGAACAAAAGAAAGCCTCAGTCTCGATTTCTGCTGCGACATTTGGATGGTAGGGTCAGAATTTGGCGTCAACAACATGAAAGCATGGATTCATCCTGCCTTGTATCAACGTTTCAGGCTGGTGGTGGTGGTGGTGTAATGATGTGGGGGATATTTCCTTGGCACCTTTTGGGCCCATTAGTACCAATTGAGCATCGTGTCAACACCACAGCCTACCTGAGTACTGTTGTTGATCATGTCCATCCCTTTATGACAACAGTGTAACCATTAGAGATGCGCGGATCAGCTCAAATGCCACCCGAATCCGCTCCTTCATTCTAATCATCCACCCGCCACCCGCCCGCACATATTATTTTATCTGATATATATATCCGCACCCGACCCGCACCCGATCGCCACTTTAATAATTCTAATTCTTTGTTTTAAGCATGATGATAGGTGTTCATTTTGGATTTAACCGCCATCCGCGCATCACTAGTAACCATCTTCTGATGGCTACTTCCAACAGGATACCGTGCCATGTCATAAAGTGTGAATAATCTCAGACTGGTTTCTTGAACATGACAATGAGTTTGTTGTACTCAAGTGGCCTCCACAGTCACCAGTTCTCAATCCAATAGAGCACCTTTAGGATGTGGTGGAACGAGATATTCGCATCATGGATGTGCAGTCGACAAATCTGCAGCAACTGTGTGATGCTATCATGTTAATATAGATTTAAAATCTCTGAGGAATATTTCCAGTACCTTGTTGAATCAGTACCACAAAGGATTAAGGCAGTTCTGAAGGCAAAAGTGGGTCCAACTCAATACTAGTAAGGTGTCCCTAATAAAGTGGCCGGTGAGTGTATATCGCAGTAAAATAAATATTGCAATGTCAGATTGTTCCAATATCGTGCAGCCCTTTTAAGAATGGTAATATACATGTATGTATTTATACAACACCCATATAAATATATTTATACAATACACACACATTTATTATTATTAGTGTCATTCAGGTTTTTTTCTGCCATTCATGCTTAGTCATGGTAATGATAGTGTGATTTCTGTAAAAGAAATGCAACATTGTATAGTATAAATGAGTATAAATAATTTCAGTTATTTTCATTTCAGTTTGTATGCAATCATGCTTTAGTCTCACAGTCCAAACACAGAACAAGCCTGCCACTGGCTTTATCAAAATGACTTCAGCCCAGTGGACATGTTTACCTCTACTAAAAATAGAAAACACTTTCCTGTTGATAAAAGCACACATACAGGTCTAATGCTGTCATAGTCTTTGCTGCAATTAGATCCCTGCCCTGCTAACCCCTTAAAAGCATGAGATGTGTTTTAAAAGCACATGTGAATGACACACGATACACACCTGAAGTACGGGTGAAACTGGCAGGTGTGTAAGGGCTGCACTATATATTGCTAAATTATTGTGATAGTTATTGTGATAATAGTCTGTGCTACATACAGTTAAAGTCAGAATTAATAGCCCTCTTGAATTATTACATTTTCCCCAAACGGAAAGAAGATTGTCTCAGCAAATTTCTAAATATAATATTGTTAATAACTCATTTCTAATAATATCTGATTTCTTTTATCTTTTCCATGATGACAGTAAATAATATTTCACTAGATATTTTTCAAAATACTAGTATTCAGCTTAAAGTGACATTTAAAGTCTTAACTAGGTTAATTAGGCAAGTCATTTTATAATGATGGTTTGTTCTGTAGATAAAGAAAATAGTGCTTAAGGGGGCTAATAATATTGACTGTAAAATGGTTTTAAAAAATAAAAAAAACGCTTTTATTCTAGCCAAAATAAAGCAAATAAGACTTTCTCCAGAAGAAAAAATATTATCAGACATACTGTGAAAATTTCTGTGCTCTGTTAAACGTCATTTGGGAAATATTTTAAAAAGAAAAACAATTTCACAGGAGGATAATAATTTGGACTGTACATATTGCAGACGTGTGATAAGTTACATTTATTTTATGCATTGGTTGTTTATATAATTTTGACCAATCAGATGGGCCTTACTATCTTTATCCCCACCCCTCCAGTATTTGCTGTTCTTAGTAAAATTAGGGTTAGGGGCAACCCAAATGTGAACCCAGAGCTGAAAATAAATACTAATGGCGGGAGTCGAAACGAGAGAGGAAAATAAACAACAGCCAATCAGAGTCTGAATATCTGACGAGGTTTTCAGTCATTCATAGTGTTTTAAAGACTAAATGTTTGCACCTTGACAGTTTTTAGTGTAGTTTTTTAATTAATTAAATCTGAAAAATAGCTTTTACCTGTTTATTTCATTAACATTATAGAAATTATAAAAAAAATAAATAAAAATTCTGGCGCCACTGTGGCTCAGTGGTTAGCACTGTCCTCTCACAGCAAGAAGGTTGTTGTTCGAGTTCCGGCTGGGCCAGTTGGCATTTCTGTGTGGAGTTTGCATGTTATCTCCGTGTTGGCATGGATTTCCTCCGGGTGTGCCCACAGTCCAAAGACATGTGCTATAGGTGAATTGAATAAACTAAATTGTCCATAGTGTGTGTGTGTGTGTGTGTGTATGTATGGGTGTTTCCCAATACTGGGTTGCAGCTGGAAGGGCATCCGCTGCTTAAAACATATGCTGGAATAGTTGGCGGTTCATTTCGCTGTGGTGATGTCTAAAATAGTGAATAAGTCGAAGGTAAATGAAACAATGAATATATTTTTTAGGGAAATGTTATATCTTAAGTAGGGCTGCACTATATGGTTTCAGCATCGATATCGCAATATGCGCATCCGCAATAGTCACTTCGCAAGATATGCAATGTTGAGTCTGGATTATAGTAGATCAGGAGCTACAGAACACATGAAGTGTAGAGTCACTGCCATAGTTTAACCATAGTAGAGTGAAGGTTTATTATATGCATGTGTTTTTAAGGCTCGTGAATGAGAATTTCAAGAGTTTAAATAATTTGAGCACAAAAATTATGTTTAGAGGTTTAACACAGAGACATTTTATTTAATTATTGATATGAAATTTATACGATTTATGCAAATAAGAAAGTGTTTATCTTACTTAGAATTTTTGTCTTGTTTTTAGTCAAAATATCAACAATTCAATTGGAAAACAAGATTATTTTGCTTACCCCATTGGCAGATAATTTAGCTTGTTTTAAGGGACTTCTTTAAGGGACTTTTAAGGTAGTTTTTTTGAAGATGAAAACAAAACAATGTTTACTTGATCTAAAAATCTGAGATATTTTGACTAGAAACGAGACGAAGCAAAGAAAAGCATTGTGCATTGTGATTATTCAGTTTCTGTACATG
This sequence comes from Danio kyathit, assembly GCA_903798195.1. Taxonomy (NCBI): domain Eukaryota; kingdom Metazoa; phylum Chordata; class Actinopteri; order Cypriniformes; family Danionidae; genus Danio; species Danio kyathit. The sequence goes on from LR812539.1 coordinate 9,650,705, forward strand.
GATACTGTTACAGCTATTCAAACTATCTTGTGAAGCTGTATTAAATCGCAATATTTAGTGCAGAAAAAAAAATATTGCAATATCAGATTTTTCCAATACCGCGCAACCCTAATCGTAAGTAATATCGTTATCGCTAGGGCTGCATGCTACTGGAAAAAAACATACTTGCATTGCGATATTTTCTGCAATTTGTATTCGATATATTTTACAAGATAACTTGAATAGCTCTATTGTGATTTTTTTTCCCAATTGAATGGATTAATTTTGTAAAGGAGTTCATTTGCATAAAATATAATAAATTACAAGAATAGATGAATACAGTGGAGCAAATATACAAATGAAGCAGCCTAACAGTTTTCAGTAACAGAAGTCGCCAATAAAGCTGCATAGTTTTAATTGTATAAATAATTCAATGCGATTAATCTTTGTTAGATCTACAGAAGTAAAGCCCAGATGCTTTAAACTCACTTCAAATGTGTACAGAGGCCTTAAAAACATATGCATTTCATAAATGTTCACTTTATTATGATTAAACTGAAGTGTTCTGAACTACCTGGTCAACTATAGTCCTCACTCCACATTGCACATCCAGCGATGTGAATATTGCAGATTTACACATTGCGATGTTGTTGCTCAAACAATATGTTGTGCAGCCCTAGTTATCGCAATACTCAACAACATCACATGTTTTCCCAAGATCGTGCAGCCATACAGGTGTGGATCTGTGACAGGTGGAGTGTAAATGTATGAGGAGGCCATTAGGGGGCAGTACTGAACACAGTTATTCTTCTGAGAGTGACACACACATGCGCGCACGCACACACATGCAGATATAGGTTACAGAGTACTGGCATGACTGACGACACAAAGACGCCTGTGTTCTCAGAGGAGTGAGAAATGCCGTGTGGTTTACAGCATAGCATGTGTTGTGGTTCCAGTGCCGGTACACAATGATCTGTATTAGTTAAAGGGACAGTTCACGCAAAAATTAACATTCTGTCATTATTTACTCACCCTATTAAACCTTTATGAGCTTCGTTCTTCTGTTGAATACAAAAGAATATATTCTGAAGAAAGCTGGAAACCTGTAACCATTGACATTCATTGTTTTTCCTACTATGGATGCCAATTGTTACAGGTTACATGCACAATTCAGATTTTTTTTAATTGTACTGTGTGTATTTAAGTGTATTAAAACACTTTTTTCTTGTGATTTTGAGTTAATTTTTTTACAGCTGATCCATTTTTTTCTTGCAGTTTTTTTATATTGCTGCTGTTCATATACACTCACCGGCCACTTTATTGGGTACACCTTACAGTATGGATCCATCCTTTCATGTTGAGACTCATCAGACCAGGCAACGTTTTTCCAATCTTCTATTGTCCAATTTTGGTGAGCCTGTGCGAATTGTAGCCTCAGTTTCCTGTTCTAAGCTGACAGGAGTGGCACCCGGTGTGGTCTTCTGCTGCTGTAGCCCATCCGCCTCATGGTTGTATGTGTTGTGTGTTCAGAGATGCTCTTCTGCAGACCTCGGTTGTAATGAGCGCTTATTTGAGTTAGTGTTGCCTTTCTATCAGCTGAAACCAGTCTGGCCATTCTCCTCTGACCTCTGGCATCAACAAGGTATTTGCGCCCACAGAACTGCCGCTCACTGGATATTTTCGGACCAATCTCTGTAAACCCTAGAAATGGTTGTGCGTGAAAATCCCAGTAGATCAGCAGTTTCTGAAATACTCAGACCAGCCGGTCTGGCACCAACAACCATGCCTCATTCAAAGTCACCTAAATCACCAGTCTGATGCTTGATTTGAACTGCAGCAGATTGTCTACACGCCTAAATGCATTGCGTTGCAGCCATGTGATTGGCTGATTAGAAAATTACGTTAACAAGCAGTTAGACAGGTGTACCTAATAAAGTGGCCAGTAAGTGTAGTTTATAATATAATTCAGATTTTACAATTATTGTTTTTGTTTCATAATTCTGTGTACATCTTAAAATTCATACTTTCTTTTTGCAGATTTTTTCATAAATACTGAGTAAATGTTCATTGATGTGTGCGCTATCCCTTTAAAGAGCATGGCGGTTCTAAAGAAATAATAGTTTGCATTGCAAATGTATGATTCACAGATGATTGTGTAAGACTGTAATACTTCCTGGGCTGAATGTGATTTGTAATCTGATTATTTTTTGAAGTGTAGGGAACATAAAAGATGACATGTTTTGTGTGTGGAATAAAAGTTAATGGAAGATTTAAAAACAATGGACACAAGGACGAGTAAATGATGACAGAATTGTCAATTTAGGATGAACTGTCACTTTAAATTTAATTGAATGCATGTGCATAATCCAAGACTGAAAATACATTGAAATTGCACTCTTTTCTGTTTCTAAAGACGGCTGCATAGTATACAAATTAGAAACAAATATAGATAGCATCACAATTATGTTTAAGCAAGAATTTGAACAAATTAAACTGTTATTTTCAGAGCTAGGGTCAGGAATAATTCAGAATTTTCTTTGTTTATTATTTTTTCAATTCAATTCATCTTTATTTCTATAACACTTTTACAATATAGATTGTGTTAAAGCAACCTAACATAGAAGTTCTAGTAAATTGAAACTGCATCAGTCCAGTTTTTAGAGTTGAAGTTTAGTTTAGCTGAAAGTCCAAACACTGAGGAGCAACTTCGTCGATTCACAGCACCACAAGTTTTTTCAAAAATATTTATTATTTGCCTATTTTAAAATCACAAAGACATGTCTATTAATCGCAATTATTTTAGTTTGCATATTATACATTTGCATATTTTTTGTTGCAATAATTGAATTTGAAGATTTAATGACATAAATACTAAAATTAATGTACAAATTGTAAAAATAACATATTAAACATTTTATATATTTTGTACATATGCCATTAATACGTAAAAACAATAAAATAGTCATTTAATTTAAACCTTTGCTGTAATTCGGCTTTAAATTGTTTCTATCCTCTGTTTACGGTTTTATTTTTTTAAGAAAAAAACTCATGTCTACCATATATTTTACCATGATTTACAATACGCATCAAATAAATATCATTCAGTGTAACAATAGTTTACATATCAAAATATATAATCTTATCAGGCATATTCAGAAGACAATTTTCAAAAATTATTATTCTATTATATATTTTAATAAGCACAGATCACAATAAATATGTAGTTTAATTTTTACAGAAATATATATTTTATATCTCTCTGACTTGGCGACGCGGTGCTGCAATGGGTAGCATTTTCGACTCACAGCAAGAAGGTCGCTGGTTCGAGCCTCTACTGGGTCAGTTGGCATTTCTGTGTGGAGTTTGCATGTTCTCCCCGTGTTCGCGTGGGTTTCCTTCCATTGGGTATGCTAAGGTGTTCGCACTGGGTTTCCCAGTGATGGGTTGCGGCTGGGAGGGCATCCGCTGCGTAAAACATATGCTGGATAAGTTGGCAGTTCATTCCGCTGTGGCGACCCCAGAATAATAAAAGGACTAAGCCGAAAAGAAAATGAATGAATGAATATTTCTGACTTATTTCATCAATATTTTACATCAAAACTGTTAGAGTAGATACTTAACTTGCATTTAATATTGTTTCAACATGTAATTATTCACACATTTATACATTTAATTGAAAACACCAAAATCCAATACGAATGACTAGATATACAGAAATAGACTTTGTTTTGTCAAGTAATTTCCTTATTTCGAGTGCGAGTGTATGCCATGGCCGACAATGACATCAAGCACTGTGATTTACACAGTAAGGTGCTCACACACACACACACACACACACATACACACAAGGCCCCTCTCAGCCCGGATAATGCTCTTATAATGGATGGCATTGTGTCACACCTGGTTGTGTGAGGACGGCGCTGGTGTCACGTTCACCCAGACTGACCGCAGATCAGAGGTGAAGGAACACGCTGAAATACGAAAAGAGAAGGATTGTCGTTCCCAGGTACTGAGAGAGAAAGATGGAAACAAGATCAGATATTAATCGCCAAGCTATAATCTGATTGGCTGCCTTTATACAATTTCCGAAGTCAGGGTGAACAGGTGTTTTGTGTGTGTGTGTGTGTTAGTTTTAGGTTCAATTCAGGATTCGCCTAAATAGGAAACGTTTGTATTAATATTTATTTTACGTATTTATTAGGGTAGGCCTGTCACAATAATCAATATATCGACTTATCACACAAGAAATGACCTCAATCCTTTTTGGTGATGCAATATTCACTCACCGGCCAATTTATTAGGTACACCTTACTAGTACTGGGTTGGACCCACTTTTGGCTTCAGAACTGCCTTAATCCTACATGGCAACGAGATTCAACAAGGTACTGGAAATATTCCTCAGAGATTTTGGTCCATATTGACATGATAGCATCATGCAGTTGCTGCAGATTTGTCGACTGCACATCCATGATGTGAATCTCCCGTTCCACCACATCCTAAAGGTGCTCCATGGGATTGAGGTCTGGTGACTGTGGGGGCCATTTGAGTACAGTGAACTCATTGTCATGTTCAAGAAACCAGTCTGAGATGATTCGTGCTTTATGACATGGCGCGTTATCCTGCTGGAAGTAGCCATCAGAAGATGAGTACACTGTGGTCATAAAGGGATGGACATGATCAGCAACAATACTCAGGTAGGCTGTGGTGTTGACACGAGGCTCTGTTGGTACTAATGGGCCCAAAGAGTGCCAAGAAGATATCCCCCACACCATCACACCACCACCACCAAACTGAACCGTTGACACAAGGCAGGATGGATCCATGCTTTCATGGTGTTAACGTCAAATTCTGAACCTACCATCCGAATGTTGCAGCAGAAATGGAGACTCATCAGACCAGGCAACGTTTTTCCCAATCTTCTATTGTCCAATTTTGGTGAGCCTGTGCGAATTGTAGCCTCAGTTTCCTGTTCTTAGCTGACAGGAGTGGCACCCGGTGTGGTCTTCTGCCGCTGCAGCCCAACTGCCTTAAGGTTGGACGTGTTGTGTGTTCAGAGATGCTCTTCTGCAGACCTTGGTTGTAATGAGTGCTTATTTGAGTTAGTGTTGCCTTTCTATCAGCTGGAACCAGTCTGGCCATTCTCCTCTGACATCAACAAGGCATTTGCACCCACAGAACGGCCGCTCACTGGATATTTTCTCTTTTTCAGACCATTCTCTGTAAACCCTAGAGATGGTTGTGCATGAAAATCCCAGTAGATCAGCAGTTTCTGAAATACTCAGACCAGCCAGTCCAGCACCACCAACAATGCCACATTCAAAGTCACTTAAATCCCCTTTCTTCCCCATTCTGATGCTCGGTTTGAACTGCAGCAGATCGTCTTGACCATGTCTACATGTCTGAATGCATTGAGTTGCTGCCATGTCATTGGTTGATTAGACATTCGCATTAACGAGCAGTTGAACAGGTGTACCTAATAAAATGGCCAGTGAGTGTATATCACTCACACATAAAAACCAATTCTAGCAACATTTTAGCTGATTGCACAACCTCTCTATCTCTATTGGAGGTTAAAAATATAGTTAAAAAAACGCAGTTTATTTTAAATCACTATTATATTTTCATGTAGGTGTCTGACAACTGAATATAGATCTGCTAGCAGATATCGCAGCCTCTGTTACTTTTTACCTTGCACTTTTTTTGTTAACATTTATTATGTTTAGGATACACGTCTTTAAGCATCATGTAATATATGCTAATGTTAAAAATACAGGGGGTAAATGCACACTTTCACTCACCAAAGATATATGTACAGTATTTAAATGTTTTTGATACATTTTCAGGATTCTCTGCTGAATACAAAGTTCAAAAATACACTCTTGATTTCAAACAGAAATCTTTTGTAACTTCATAAAAGTCCTTACAGTCACTTTTTGATCAATCTAATGCGTCCATGCTGACTAAAAATGATCATTTATTTCCAAAACAATTACTACTGATTTCAAACGTTTTGACCGATGCTGCATACATAGTTCACATTATTATCCTCAGGACGGCTCAGTATCGAAACACAGTCTAGTGAAGGAGGATGTTGATTTACATATGAGTCCAGAGGTCAACCGTTGGTGGGAAGGAGGGAAAGAAAGCACAAAGACACACACACACACTCATTCTCAGGACTCCAGGTTTCCTTTTTTCGGTGTTGACTTTACTAAGCCTCGTGTGATCTCTGTCGAGCCTCAAAGAAAGACCCAACAAACCCGTCTTAGCCTCAGCGACAGGCCCGGCAACGGTCGCCGTGTGGCCTATGACATCATCGGCTCGCCATTCGGGAAGAGTTATACAAGAGAGGACTTAGAACTGTGTGTTTAAGGAGGAGGGTTTTGGAGAACGTCAGTAAAATCGCACATGTTGAAGTGATGATGTGCATCTGAAACAGTTTTCCAAGCACACTTTATGACTGCACTGGGTCCGAATGAAAATGGAGATCTTTAGTTTGGTCCGGCGGAAGCGAGCCTAAAGCCTCTTACTGCTGATTAACAACTTTTCAGGGCGTTCGTTCAAGCTCATGTGAATGCTTGGAGAGATCAGGTCAGATTAGATGAAGGATTCTGAGGCATTTGCTGAATCAGACAGGTATGTAAAACACGTGGCAGAAATAGCCATTTGGTTCTTGTGCATTTGCTTGGGTTTTCGATGCAAATTTTGAAACTTTGATGGAGCAAATCTGGTCCACGTGAAAGTGTTAATGTGCAGATGTAGATCTTTCTTTTAAGTGAATTGTTCAACTCTTTTTCCCAAGTGTATTTTTGTGTGTGCATGTTTTAGCTTTGTACAGTGCATCCGGAAAGTATTCATAGCACTTCACTTTTTCCACATTTTTTTATGTTACAGCCTTATTCCAAAATGGATTAAATTCATTTATTTCCTCAACATTCTTCACAAAATACCCCATAATGACAATGTGAAAAAAGATTTTTTGAAATTGTTGCAAATTTATTAAAAATAAAAAACCTGAAAAATCACATGTACATCAGTATTCACAGCCTTTGCTCAATACTTTGTTGATGCACCTTTGGCAGCAATTACAGCCTCAAGCCTTTTTGAATATGATGCCACAAGCTTATCACACCTGTCTTTGGGAATTTTTGCGCATTCCTCTTTGCAGTACATCTCAATCTCTATCAGGTTGGATGGGAAGCGACGGTGTACAGCCATTTTCAGATCTCTCCAGAGATGTTCAATAGGATTTAGGTCTGGGCTCTGGCTGGGCCACTCAAGGACATTCACCGAATTCTTGTGAAGCCACTCCATTGCTATTTTGGTGGTGTGCTTTGGGTCATTGTCCTACTGGTAGATGAACCGTCGCCCCAGTCTAAGGTCAAGAGCACTCTGAAGCAGGTTTTCATTCAGGATGTCTCTGTACATTGCTGCATTCATCTTTTCCTCTATTCTGACTAGTCTTCCAGTTCCTGCTACTTAAGAACATCCCCACAGCATGATGCTGCCACCACCATGCTTCACTGTAGGGATGGTATTAGCCTGGTGATGAGCGGTGCCTGGTTTTCTCCAAACGTAACGCCTGGCATTCACTCCAAAGAGTTCAATTTTAGTCTAATCAGACCATAGAATTTTGTTTCTTATGGTCTGAGAGTTCTTCAGATGCCTTTTGGCAAATTCCAGGGTGTGTGTGTGTGTGTGTTTGTGTGTGTGGGGGGGTGGGGGGGGAGATGGCTTCTGTCTGGCCACTCTACCATACAGGCCTGATTGGTGGATTGCTGCACAGATGGTTGTCCTTCTGTAAGGTTCTCCTCTCTCCACAGAAGAACGCTGGAGCTCAGACAGAGTGACCATTGGGTTATTTATCACCTCCCTGACTAAGGCGCTTTCTCCCCTAATTACTCAGCTTAGATGGCCGGCCAGCTCTAGGAAGAGTCCTGGGGGTTCCAAACATCTTCCACTTACGGATGATGGAGTCTACTGTGCTCATTGGAACTTTCAGAGCAGCAGAAATTTTTCTGTAACCTTCCCCAGCCTTGTGCCGAGACAATCCTGTCTCAGAGGTCTACAGACAATTCCTTTGTCTTCATGCTTGGTTTGTGCTTTGACATGCATTGTCAACCCTGGGACCTTATATAGACAGGTCATGTCATCAAATCATGTCCAATCAACTGAATTGACCACAGGTAAACTCCAATCAAGCTGCTGAAACATCTCAAGAATCATCAGTAGGAACAGAATGTACCTGAGCTCAATTTAGAGCTTCAGGGCAAAGGCTGTGAATACTTCTGTACATGTGATTTTTTATTTTTTTTATTTTTAATAAATTTGCAACAATTTCAAAAACTCTTTGTTTTCACATTGTCATTATGGGGTATTGAGTGTAGAATTTTGAGTAAATAAATTAATTTAATCCATTTTGGAATAAGGCTGTAATATCAAAAAATGTGGAAAAACTGAAGCGCTATGAAAACTTTCCAGATGCACTGTATGTTAAGCGCTCTGAGATGTGACTTTAAAAGGTGATACACTGTAAAAAAAATGCTGGGTTCCACTTAATCGATATGTGTTGGAAAAACATAAAGGAATAAAGTTTACTTATTAGTTTTACACATTTAAGTGGATTGAACATAAAACAATTAGGTTGTCAGCAAAGAAAACTCAATAATTGCCTTGTTTAAGCTCATTTTAATTAAGTAATTTGAACAAACGACATTTTTTAAGTGTATATAGTCTTAAAGTCTTAAAGTCAAGTGCTATTTTGGGATTTCTACCTGGATTTTGCCTATATCCAAATTCCAAAGCTTTCCAAATCCACATGCAGAGTTGTAAATGCAAAAGTTTGGTATCATTTTAAAGAGAAAACTCTTTGGGTTTTCATAAAACACTGTTGAAAGTGTTTAAAATAATTGTATATGTTGTCTGTTTTATTATAAACCCCTCCAAAAAAGAGGCGCTTTTTTTTTGTTTGTTTTTTTTGTAAACTCAAATTTTAAAAGTGTACTTTTTAGGTTCTGTGTGGTCAGGTTGCTGTAATTAATCTTTTTTGGTTCCTGCATATGTCAGTAATCATAGGAAAAAAGAAAAATGTCTCTATCAAAATCTATGCAAAAGTGATTTTATTCCAACTGATGAGAGAACGGAACCACTTTTGGCAGTACTGGGATAGTACAGACCTTTAAAATGTAAAGAATGTGAAAGTAAATGACGTCACAGACCTGGTACCGGGTATGCAGAGTTTATCATATATATACAGGGCTTGACATTAACTTGTTTTGATTACCAGCCACCAGTATTACCAGTAGTATTTGAACATCACTAGCCACTCACCATTTTTACTAGCCACAATTTTGTTGTTGGGAAAATATATTTTATATGCATAAATTTTACTTTGACATGCTAAATTTTAGATTTTGTGTTATGTCCACATGCCTCTTCGTCATTTCACTTTTCTGTGTGTTGTGTATGAGCTTGCTCAATGAGCATGAGCAAATTGGTTGTGGTTTCATAGTATCGAATTGCAATTAGTTTTCATTTCATATGACTTTTCAGGGCTCAGCACTAAGGATTTACCAATTTTTTTCTCTAGTCACATCAAAAAAAAGAAAAAGAAATGATTCTTTGCCCAAAATAACTGTAAGCAAAAGAAAGCAGGTGAAATACATATCATGTGCGATAATGAAAGGATGATCACATGCACACAATTAACATTAGGTCCGTTAATATTTAGTTCAAAGAATGGTGAAAGCGGCAACCGCTGCTGCTTAGACAAAGACATAAAAAAAAATCTGGAGCTCTTGAGAGCAGCAGTACTGTGGGTGCACGAGTGTCGCTTATTGTCAAGTCAATTTCAAAGAAAACCAATCGCACTTCCAGGGACAAATGCTTTGCGCAAGGAACTATTTCTTTTTAAAACTTTTAAACACTCGCGTGCATCACATCAGCTGTGGGCACGACACTGAAGTTCTGGTCAGTGAGCGAGGATCACCAACATAATCTCACTCCAATTCAAACAGTTTTGATTTAGTGGCTAATTCCTATGAATTCGTACGATCTCATTCATATAATTCAGTACGATTTGCTCATCCCCCAATAACGGTTGGGTTGAGGGGTGGGGTTGGGACAATAGAAACGGGGAACTTAGTTTTAAAGACTGCAGCACTCTATAGATAGTCAACGTGGAAGAAATGACACTCTTCAACTTGAAGTATCAACTTCATCAAAGAAGCTTCTCCTAAATTACGGGAGACATAAATACAGACAAAACAGTCAATTACTGACATCCATTAAGAGTGCAGAGCTATAACACTAATGTGGATAGCACAGCTCAGATAGAAATCGGAAGCTTGTAATTACAGTAATTTTGACTTGACGTGAGTGAAGCGTCATTTTCTTTTTTTGTGGTCAGCGCCAATTACCCTGATTAAAGGACATTTGATGTTTACTTGTGAATAATGCACAGATCTATTTTCTGTGAATTTCAGTCTCTTCCAGAATTATCTCTCTGTGTTTATTCTCCTTCATAACACATTTCATGAGAACGGGAGAAAAAAAAAAAAATTACCACTAAAATAGATAGTCAGTCTCAACGTGACACTCAGGAACGCTGTAAATATTTAACAATGTCTTGTTAAATGATGCTTGTGTGCCAGGAACCTCCGCCCGACACCTGCCTGCTTCTCTCACCTCATAATTACTGCCTGGAGAAACACAAGATACATCCACAATAGACTACCATCTTGGTTTACTACATAGTGCACGGTATACACCCTAAAAATGATGTGTTGTTTCACTCAACATTCACTCAAAAAAAATGTTTGCTGCTTGTTCAAACTAGTTATTTTAAATGAGCTGAAACAACACAATTCTTCAGTTTCTATTGGGACAACTTAATTGTTTATGTTCAATCCACTTAAATTGGTAAAAGCTAATAAGTTAACTTAATTCCTTCATGTTGCCCGAACACAAATCAACTGTGTGGAACCCAGCATTTTTTACAGTGTTGGGTCAAACCCAAAATTGTGCTAATTTTCTCTATTACATTTAAATGGCACTTTTTAACCCAATGGTTGGGTTTGGCTGCGCGATATTAGACAAATCTGACATTGCGCGATTTCGTTTTTTCTGCGATATATATTGTGATATGAATACAATATAATGGTTGCAAACAATTTACATGGGCTGGATTTAAACAAACACATTAAATTTAGTAATGTTCAACTTAATTTGTTTAAATTCAGCCCATATAAATTGTTTGCAACCACTTACCTTAAAAAAAAATCTAATGAATCTTTTTTTTTCAGTGTATTTGGAAATAAGTATTCATTTCAGATTGATTGGGGTGATTTTGTACGGGAGTGAATTCTGAATAAATTGTAATAAATACATTACAAGCATAGATAAATACAATAGAGCAAAGATAAAAGTGAATTATAATTATAGGTTGTTTGCAAACACATAGTTCTGGTAACGCGTAAAATTCAGATGGAGGGCAGGAAGTAAAAAACTGAATGAGAGACATAGAGGAAAGTAGGGTTGGGTCGATAGACGATGCCATCGTCCATCGCTGATGGCCGATAGACATCACGATGCAGAGCCGGCACTGCGATCTTCCACCCCGCCCCCGTAACAGCAGCAACCCTCTCATGAAAATTACACACTTAGCCCCCATTTACACTAATACGGTTTAATTTTACACACAGAGGCATGCGCTGCAGCATACGCACACATCTGAGCTCATGGCAGCCAGCCGGTGCTTTGAGCACAAAACCCCAGAGAGCAGTGCACGTCGGACAGTTTATCAAGGATGTACCGCTGGATCAAGTCTCACTATAGTTGTTAAACGTGAGATTTAATTAATCTGGTCTCTAATCTAACGACTCTTCGATCTTTTGAATCTATCGGGTAACATGTCACAGCGTCAGTACACAGCTTCAGTCTTTCGCTTTCACGCTTGTACTTAGTCATTTTAGCAAAAACCTCAGATACTGTTGGTTGGTTCCTGTTGGTTGTGCACCTTTTTTACCAATCACGTTTGTCAACGCTATTATAACGACAGATCACTCTGACTATTCATGCCAGAGTCCTGCGGAAAAAGTGAATGACAGGTGGTAATTTGTGTGTAACTTTTCTTCATTTATTTATGATTTGGTTATGGGTAAAACAAAGACCATGCGGGTCAGGTAGTTGAAACGGTAGGCTACAAATAATCAATTCATTATAAATTAATTAATTTTTCATAAATAATTAATTCACCGCTGCCTACGACGTCTATTGCGATGTTTCACATTAGACATCGTACAATGCCAAATTGGTCGACATCGCCCAACCCTAGAGGAAAGTCTGTATTTTGCGATTTATACCATATTTCAAAGGAGATATAAATAGAAAATAAGCACATATGTTAGGCATGATCCTTATATCATGAAGAGGGCAGAGTTTTCTACTGAACTAAAATATACTTATTATAGAATAATATATATTATATAGAAATATATATAATATATAATAATACATATTATAGAAATATATATATTATAGAATAAAATAAAATATATATATTATAGTCAGTACTAGAGTGTTTTGAAGCATACTGGAATTGAACTGTCGTAGTAATTATATGGTTATGGTACAACACAACTGTTGTAATTCTGCACTATAATTATTCACCATCACACAATGCACCACAGTTTACACTAACGCTACAGTATTTATTACAGTTTATCAGTTTACCAGTATTCTGTAGCATTCATTAACAAAAAGCTGTATTATTCATTACACACTTTACGTGTGGTTCAAAGACATTATAAACTACTATAGTTTTTTCCATGCGGATAACATTATATCTTCCAGACATATACACAAAAAATCTGATGAAAGCATACAAAATAGTGTACAAATCTACATCATTATCATGGCATTATTACATTATTATTACTACTAGGGTTGTGCGATGTTGACAAATTTGGCATTGTACGATGTCGAATGTGAACATTGGCGATGGACGATGGTATCGTCGTCGTAGGCGGGGTGGGGGTCTTTGTTGTAAAATATCAATTAATTCATAACGAATTTAATAATTGTAGCGTATCGTTTTCACTACCTGACCCACATGGTCTTTGCTTTACCCATGACCAAACCATAAATAAATAAAGTTATACACAAATTACCACCCGTCAATCACTTTTTTTTCCGCGGGACTCTGGCATGATCAGGCAGAGTGATCTGTGTCATAATGGCTTTTCCCCACAGCTGGTGGTGGAGACGAGACGAGAGTTCGTTTGGAGTTCACTGTAATTTGTATTGTGATTAATGATAACTTCCTTATTTTATTATTATTATGAGGACATAATAACAAGTAAAGATGCTAGAGCTCGACCGTTTTGGTCACACTTGAGCCTGATATTTTATGCGACCTAAAATATGTATTTAAGAGCATTTGTGCTAGTGCATATATTTTTACCGTGCGACCTGTTTTCACTGCAAAATCCTCACCGCGTGTGCGGATTTAGGAGACATTTATGCAGAATGCATCTTTGCACCTAAAGACGCCAAACGCAGCGCTCAGGAACAGATTAAAACAGTTGTCATGTGAACTTGCTGAAGTACAAAAGCCCTCAATGCTTGCCCCGCCTTTGTGCTCTTCCTATTGGCCCACTGGGCTAGAACTGAACGCGAATGGATTGGTTAATATCAGCTGTCAATCACTCAGTCAATGCCTTCTGCCTTCACATGACAGGAGCAACAGCCGCGGAAATGTGACGCGCTGAAGATGAGAGAACGAAAATAACACTGACAGATTTAGTTTTAGAAACCACCTAAAGTTAAATAATGGCACATCTTATTAGTGATCATGTGCTGAATGTTAATCCACCATTTGCACTTTTCCAAGAGTGGATAAAAGACTTCCAGTGGCTTCAAGTCCACTATGAAAATAACTAAAGCCATTCACTGTAGAGTCTGTGGGACGGGGTTTACAGGTAACAGCGTTTGTCACTGAATCTACACATTTTAAGCGCGAGAGGTGCTGTATAATCCTCACGATGTATTTAATCATCACGATGCTGTCAGCCGTGCAAAAAGCAGCTATAAGTATAATATAACACAGCTCATGAAAAGACCGTTAATGCTATTAAGATGACATGCAAATAATAAGTTATATATCAATATACATGATACATGTGGGGCGGGGCGATAGGTCACGATGCCGGCTCAGCATCGTGAAGTTTCATCGTCTATCGGCCCAACCCTAATTACTACTATATTATTATTATCATCATTATTATTTATTTTTAGCGGACGGTAAACAGTGCTCCACAATAATAACCATCTAGTTTTACTTGCAAGGGGTGCATTTCTTTTTTGTGTGGTCGATGAACTTGCCATCAAACATTCAACGCTGCTGCGCATCTAGTTGTTAATGTTACGGTTGTTTGTTCTGCTGAAATGCCAGTGAAGACATGGATTATTGTAAAATAATACAGATATTTCATTGCAGCAATTACATGGCAGGGTAAGTTATATGTTCTTCTGGATTTTGTATACGTGTGTCCAGGGGCGGACTGGCCATCGGGAGCACCGGGACATTTCCCGGTGGCCTGACGGTCAATCTGGCCTGCCGCCATACGGTCGATTACCTCACCTCGACATGCGATAGGCTGCTTGCAGCTTGATGGACACCTCAAACCACGAATCAGGCGATCGCGATCACCATAAGGTCCAATCATTTCAGCAACTTACTGCCTGATTAGCTATTTGCATAGACCTTGTGATATGAGCAACAACTTCGAGTCAGTTGTGCAAAAACATGGAACGTAAACGGAAAGGAGGAGCAGAGAGGGAGCGCATAAAAAGAAGAAAAGCCCTGGCCATAGAAGCAGAAAAATGCTGCAAAATCAAAACTATGTTCACGACCAAGGGAGCAGGTTGGTCAAAATACAGCACATTTACATAATCATTTGGCAGGCGGGCGTTTTCATCTAAATTGACTTACAGTAGATACAAATAAATAAAAAATATAATTACCAAATGAGCAACAGTATGTCTCGTTTAGTCTAATGCAGTAGGTTACAGCATGTTTGTGTATATATATATATATATATATATATATATATATATATATATATATATATATATATATATATATATATATATATATATATATATATATATATATATATATATATATATATAGGCATAGTCTATAAATTAAATAAAAAAAAATAATAGGTAAAATAAAAGTAAATAAAACTGAGCGTTGCATCATGTCTTAGTGGATCAAGGTTTTTATACAACAAACAAGCAAACCAAAAATTTTATATATGGAATATAAAGTAGAATGGTGTGTGTGCAGAAAAAGCGTTGTAAAAGCTTTTACAATATTGGTTAACAAGTGAAGTTTTTACATTTTTTTTATTAGCTTTATAGAAAATGAAAAATTAGCAAACTGTTTTAGAGCATTTTGTAGAGCCAAATTTATTTTCCTTTGCCTTAGTCCCTAATTTATCAAGGGTTGCCACAACAGAATGAACCGCCAACTACTCTGGCATGTTTTACGGATGCTGCGGACTCTTGCATTCACACACACACTTATTTACTACAGACAGTTTAGTTAATCTAATTTGTAGTGTCAATTTTTACTTTCATTTTTTTGGAAGATGAGGAAGGAAGTAGCAGCATCACAACTGCTGCAAATGCTTCTGCTGTTCAACTAGAGGTGGTGGACAGTTCAGCATTTGCGTCAGAGCAGGAGCCTACAGGTAAATTCTAAGCCAAGTGAAACTAAATTTACATTATGTGTTTTTAGGATGTATCGTGGGGACATACATTTAAAGGCACATTTACAAAATTTGCAGTCAGAGAATTACATGAAAAAGGTAGTGTAGGTAGCGGTGACAATAGCAGAGGTGGCCTGAGATTGAAAAAATGTCCCGGCCTGAATTATTGTCCCAGTCCGCCCCTGCGTGTGTCGGTGTTAACATAAAATACACGTATATAATCTTTACAGGTTTGTACACATGGATGTATTGAAAATGTTTATTACATGCCGCATTTTCTTCCATTTTCAACCAGTTTCTTAAACTTTTCCCCTTTTATGAGCAAAAACTTTTGGAGTTCTATAAAAGCTGTCCGGCATTTATCATTTTGGCTGATTTAAACATAAAACAGAAACATTTTGATGTACTGACAGTGATTTCTATGTAGAAGAATCACTTCCTGCCCTCCATCTGAGTCTTGTACATCATCAATGACGTTATGTGAAAACAACCTATAGTCACAAGCCTTAAAGGGATAGTTCACCCAAAAATGAAAATTACTCACTATTTCCTCACCCTTCACAGCTTTCAAAAGTTCATAAGTAAGAAAATAAGAAAGTCATAAACGTTTAAAACAAGTGCAGGGTGTAATGAAAATAGTGAGTACATTTTAATTTTGGGGTGAACTATTCCTTTAAAACACTTGCAAATAATTTAACAACCTCCTGTATTTTGTTTGTTACATATATATTTTTTTTATGCTCACTGATCGTCTATTCATATTTTTTGAGTGCACATCATTTTAAAATAAAATAAAATAAAAAGCACACATGCAGTTGATAAACTTTCACTCCATTATGATTAAACTCTTAATCAACAACAATCCCAACTCAACATTTCACATTCTGTGAAGTGAGTATTGTGGATGCACACATTGCGAAATCAATGCTGATACAAAATATTGTGCAGCTCTAGTCCGTATTTGACCCAACATTGGGTTACAACAACTCAGCATTTTTTTTTGGTGTACAGTGTATGCTGTATTCTGTCTTCTAGATATACAGGTAGCGTGTGAAAGACGATGCATTACGCAACAAGAATTTGCTAAATTGCAGTCTTATCAATTCAAGCCAAATTGATTTGTATTGCACCTTTCACAATGCACATTCCATTCAGGACGCTTCAGAGAAACTGATGATGTCAGTGCTTTTAATATGTAAATGTCTTCAAGCATTGTAGGCGCAGATTAGAGTTTATTGATAATGCAGCTTATTGAGCAGTGAAACAAAGAATTAAGCTGGATGAATGAAATCACCCACTAAAATGCATTCAGTGTAACAATAGTGTATTAAATATATTGTAATATACAGTTGAAGTCAGAATTATTCGCCCCCCCTTTGATTTTTTTTTCTTTTTTAAATATTTCCCAAATGACGTTTAACAGAGGAAGGAAATTTTCACAGTATGTCTGATAATATTTTTTCTTCTGGAGAAGGTCTTATTTGTTTTATTTTGGCTAGAATAAAAGCAGTTTTTAATTTTTTTAAACTAATTTTAAGGTCAAAATTAGCCCCTTTAAGCTATACTTTGTTTTTTAATAGTCTACAGAACAAACCATTATTATACAATAATTTACCTAATTACCCTAACCTGCCTAGTTAACCTAATTAACCTAGTTAAGCCTTTAAATGTCACTTTAAGCTGTATAGAAGTGTCTTGAAAAATATCTAGTCAAATATTATTCACTGTTATCATAGCAAAGATAAAATAAATCCGTTATTAGAGATGAGTTATTAAAACTATTATGTTTAGAAATGTGTTGAAAAAATCTTTACTCCATTAAACAGAAATTGGGGAAAAAAAAATAAACAGCGGGGCTAATAATTCTGACTTCAACTGTATCTGAGCAATATACACCAAAACGGCATATTAGAACAAGAATTATTCAATGAAATAGTAAAAGACTCTATTTAAGGATAACAGTGAAGCCCAAAAATACTTATTAACTGTCATTTTAAATCCTTATACTTTGCTATTGTTTTTCACGCCTCTAGCTATACTCATTTGTCAGCACAAAGTTTAATTCATTCATTCATTCATTCATTTTCTTTTCGGCTTAATCCCTTTATTAATCCGGGGTCACCAAAGCGAAATGAACCGCCAACTTATCCAGCACGTTTTTACGCAGCGGATGCCCTTCCAGTCGCAACCCATCTCTGGGAAACATCCACACACACTCATACACTACGGACAATTTAGCCTACCCAATTCACCTGTGGAAGTTTAATTATGTAAAATATAATACATTTGTATTTATTTCAATACCTACAGGTCAATAACTTGCACACATAGACATCACCTATATACTTTATAACTGCAGGTTAACTATGTTTATATATAATAACTAACTGTTATTAGCTATTAGTAGGCCCACATGGAATCTGCACGCTCAGAATTCCGCAGATTTTTAGCCCATCATTTATTCTGTTTATTTACTTGTGTAAATGTGTGTACATTTATATTTATTCAGTTTTTTAATTAATTTTAGTATAGTTTTACTAATATGAAAACATTCATATGATTTGTTTACAATAAAGTTTGTAAAGTAACATTTTCTGTTTTAGATATATTATATGAGAGACTTGCTTTGTTTACCATATAAAGTGGATCTGATTGAATTTGCATTGTAAACATTAAATAAAAGTTTAAGGTATTATTATTATTATTTTTTAATGTTTTATTTATACATTGTAAAACACATAAAAAAATATACTAAAATGACAACATAAACATGTAACAATAAGCAAATACACTAAAGAGTATTTTGAGCAAAGAAAAAATAATAATAAAAACAAATAAATAATAATAAAAAACTAAAAATAAAAACTAGTGCAATCTTATATACAGAAGAAATAAGCCTACAATGTGTTGACCAGAACTAGCATCCAGTACCAAGCTGGGAATTGGCGGGTGGGGAATTAAAAGGAGCAGGGTCAAGCTGAAGAGTTTGGACATGTTTGCTAAGTGCTAAGTGCTAGGTCGGTGAAGAGAGTACCTAATTTTCTCTAATTTCATAAAATAAAGAACATTTTTTATCCAACAAGTATGAGAAGGAGGGTGATGGCTCTTCCATTTCAGAAGAATTAATCGCCTAGCCAAAAGGGTTAGGAAGGCTACAAAGTCTGGAAAATGAGAGAGTAAAGAGTGGAAGAATAAACCAATAATTGGACACAGTGGGATATCAACAGTGGTAATAGCCGACAGCGAGAGGAATAAAGGTATTATTTTTTATTTCATATATTAAGGTTTTAGTTATGATACTCCCAACATCATTCCGCATAAATCCACAGATTTTTAACAAAATTATCCGCAGAAAAAAAACAAAAAATGTCTGCAGATTCTGCCTGGCCCTACCAATTAGTTACTAGTTAATCTGGGTCAAGTTATTAGTAACTAATACATTTATGGTAACTAATAACCTTAACTTTTAATGTTGTGCTATGTACAGTACACTTACAAAAGGGTCCCAAAAAAGTGGTGCAGTACGGTTTGCTATTTTGGTACTTCTCACTGTGGAAACAGAAATATATGCATACTATACTGTATTCTACCAAACCTTACAGAGAGATTGTTCTCAGTGAGGATTTTAACCAGCTGAGAGTTCAGCAGATACAATAATAGACCTCTGTCAGCATGCTAAAAATCCTTTCTAAGGTGTTGCATCTTCAAATAAGACATCTCGAGCTCAGTACTTAACCTCTCTAATTGAAAATAGTTGGTAATCGCAAACAGTCAGTCTGTAAAAATGTTACCTGACTGGTCCAAAAACATGCTACTGATTTTGCCGGTCCTTTAAAACACAAGCAAGGCCTTCAGGTGTGTGTATGACATAAATATAGAGTCTATAGTGAAGTATGGACTTAATAATGTCCACTTAGAGTGTGTAATTAAAACTAAGTAATTAAAAAAGTGCACACATATTCATTCATTTTATAAGACATCATGCATTAGGTGAGGTTGTACCTGAACAGCCATACAAACACACAGCTATCTTTATGGAAACTTCCTATACAGTACATACATATATCCGCATCCCCTGTTCCCATTCCCTGTTGCGATGTTATGTCTATGTGTTTATGTGCTTGGTTTGCTGGGGCTTTTTTTTCTTCCTGATATCACACTGCCCTAATTCAAGGGCAATGTGAGAGGGAGTTTTTTTTCACCTCTCTCTCCTGAAACTAAGAAAAAATGTGAAGTTTGTGTATGGTCCGGGGGGGGGGGGGGGGGGGGGGGGTGTATAGTGTAGTGTCATTAATTTCACTAAATGACAGTGTATTTGACTACATGGAAGTGTATGTGACAAATAAAGGCCTTTGATTGATTGATACAGACAGGGCTTGACATGAACACCCGCCAAATGGGGGTAGATTGCAGCTGTGGCGGGTTAGACAGCCCCTCCCACTAGCCACTTTGGCTGGTTGAAAACAATTTTTAAATTGTCAATATGCGTGCAAATGTGATCTTGGAATCGAGAAGCAGCACGACTGATAATTGTGAGCAAAAGAAGGCAGATGAACACCAAATGAGATGATGATCAGGCGCACAGTGAGACTCAGGTGATTCTCACTCACTGACGGGAGCAACCTTGCCTGAAAACACAACTAGTGATTGCACCCACAGTCCTGCTGTTTTCAAGAGCTTCTGTAAGCAGCAGCGGTTGCCGCTTTCGCTTTAATCATTCTTTGAACAGATTATTAATGGTCCTAACGTTAACCGCATGTGTGCGATCATCCTTTCATTTACACACACGGAATGTTCTTCATGTTTTCTTTTGCTTACACTTATTTTTTATTAATATGGTTTAATTATCGTCCTTTCCAATAACATTGCTTTAATTTGATTTTTTATAATTAATTTAAATTTTTATACTGTAGTTAAATGGTGATCTGGGACCTTCAGCCAGTACAGACTACTGTGTATAGTTTTAGATACATGAGAATAATATAATTGTTTTTTAAGTATATTTTTTGTTAAATAGAAAGTGTATGTATATTGCTATATTTTGCTTGTTTTTACACGTTAGTTAAAATTTGTGGCAGGGAAATAATTAGTTTGGTGTGGCTAGAGAGAAAATTGGAAAATCCTTAGTGTTGAGCCTTGAAAAGTCATGTGAAATGAACACTAATTGCAATCTGACACAACGAAACCACAACACATTTGCTCATGCTCATTGAGCAAGGTCATACCATGGACTGTAAAAGATATGGACTTAGTATCCGTGATGTTACCCATAGGTTTTTGAAGAGCCCAAAAGAAGATACCAGTAGGCGTGGCTAGGGTTGTGCCGATAGACGATAGTATCGTGTATCGACGATAGGCAAAGATATCGCCAAGAGCTGAGACCTATGACGAATTTAAAGACGATATTTAGCTAGTTTCGCATTAATGAAGACCTATAACACGTTTTAATTGCATTATTAAATAAAATGAATAGTATTCTTATTTTTAATCATCATCATTAATAGTAAATCAACTACAATTAATTTGACAGCTTCAACCGTTCACATCAACATCACTTGACCGACACTTTCGGACAAAATGAATTATTTCCATTGCTCTCGCTCTCTCTCTCTCTCTCTCTCTCTCAGCAGCAGCAGCAGCAGCAGCAGCAGTTGAAGCGCGAGCTGCACGTGAGGGCACAGCCACATCTCATAGCAAATTAGTTTGCAACAAACATAATAGGCTAAATAACAAAACTGGATTTAATAAACAAATAAGTTAAATAAAACGATTTATAAAAATTAAACAACCGAAGAAGAAAATGAAAGAACTCTGAAACCAGCTGAAATGTTCTGGAATAAAATGTGTTGCGGTCGTTGGTCATTTTACTCCTTTATATAACAGCACTCCCACAAGATACTCTCTTGCTTTCATAAAAAAAGTAATTTATTTTTTATTTCACTTGTTAATAGCCTATTTTTAGGTTTTAAGGTGGCCTATAGCCTATTTTTTCAGTGCATGCATTGACTGCTCCTTCAAATACACGGATACATTCAAATACACTATACATACTTGTCTTACTTGTGTTTAATTCGATGAAATTCTAAACACGGACATGGTTATTTGCTAAAAAATGCGCTATTTAATTTAATTTAATATGTTAGGCCTATATTTATTTATATAGGCTATTAAATATATTTTATTTATTTATTTAAACTAGCCTATATTCAATTAAATCACAATCTGTATTTTACCATTCGTTTTGACATTAAAGAATTATTAAACAGATTATTAATAACTTCTCAAAGAACATTTTTCTGAGCTCAGTGAAAAGTTTGAGGTCAAATAGGCTATTTAATATTAGAGCAATAGGTTATTGCCGACTCACCGCAGCAATGTCTAAACTGAAACTCTTATTAGAAAACAATAAACACATATGCCAAGCGCAACATTGTGTTAGATATTAGCAAATACAAATGTGACACTGTTGATGATTACTTTTGTGATGATCATCAGACCTGAAGCCGCGCCGCACTCAACTGAACAAAAACATGGAAAACTTCACCGCGGAAACAGTCACGTGGTGGCGGCGAGTCCTGCATCCACCTCCCGTCTGAAAGGACCATAATGCATCCTTGTCCATGAACCCGAAGTCACAATCAAATCCTGTCCCGCGCCGCACTGTTGCATCGAGTCTTGTATGAAATAATTTTGGTCTCAGCGCCTATTTAGCTTTAAGACCGCGGTGATTTGCATTGGTTTGAATTATTATCCAAGATCAAACATAATGCAAATGCAGTAGGTTATTAAATAAGTTTTTTAAATCAGCCGAAAGGTTATTAAATATGTTTAGATATGCTTAAATATAATAAAAATATTATATATGTATAAACATAACACTGCCGCGCCCCCATGCGATAGTATCGGCGATCTCACAGGGGGACGATATGGCGATCTGAAAATTTCGTATATCGCCCAACACTAGGCGTGGCCAACCATCGCCATTTTGTTCACGCGTCATCGAACCGACCAGGGGATTCCAAACAAGGGCAAAGAGGTGGAGCGGAGCTACAGACACCTGCTATCATTTTGCTTAGACTGGCTTTCCTATGGGAGAAATGCTTAATACTTCATTACCTGCGACTCGTTTATGTTCTGACCACATGGGCTTGGTTGTACACTATATCAATAAAGTGTTTAGACTTTTAAAAACACTTTTGTAATACATTGAGCCACTAAACATTGGTCTTATGACGTTTTTCTACAGGAGGAAAACCCGAATGTGTTAGTAAATGCAAGGCTATTTATGAAATTCAGGCATAACACTGTATGACAACATTTCAGATGACTGTTCTATAGCCTACAGCTAATCAATCTGTCAGATTCTGGAGTGCATTACAGGTCTAAAGAAAAATATAAATGATAAATGATCTTAAAACAAATGCATTCATAGAGATGGTATAGTTATATAATTTCACTCACCTGGGAAACGGAGGCCACTTGAATGGTTTGTGATCACAATTAAGTACAGCATGCCATATTAGCTGATTATTGTTGGAAATAATTCCAAAAGGAATTATTATTATGTGTAAAGCCACATAAAACAAAACTAAAATATGATGTATATGCAGAGTTCAGCGGCTAATCAGCCGGAATCAGCTGAGGTGACTGCGACCAGCAAGACCTAGCTGTCACTCAAGTGGCCACGCCCTTAATTAGGCAGACTTAATATAACCTAATATAAAGGAAACGGATGAGTTATAAAAAAATTCAAGCCCTGCATACAGACAAAAAAAAAAAAAAACAACACACACACTCAGCTTGTGGGGTCTTCCTATAAACATAATTAATTTTATACTGTAAAAACTATATTCTGCTCTGTAAAAAATGCTGGGTTCCACACAAGTGATTTGTGTTGGGACAACATGAAGGAACTTACTAAGGTAACTTGTTAGTTTTTACAAATTTAAGTTGATTAAACATGAAACAATTAAGCTGTCCCCTCAAAAAAAAACTCAAGAATTGTGTTGCTTCAGCTAAATAAGTAGTTTGAACAAACAGCAAACGCTTACAGCTTAAACGCTTAAAAACAACCCTTACAGAAACAATCTGCATTTTTACATTTTTAAAATACTTTAGAGACATTAAAGAAATTTTTCTGATACTGCTATAGTGGGATGTCCCTAACTTTTACACAGACACACACACACGTATCGGAGTGCACATCTGGACATCTGAACCTTAACACACACCGAAACTGATCACATGCTCACATGGACCTGGACCTGTTTTATTATGGGCTGGCTGTGTGTTTAGATACTCGCTGACACCTCTGGTTTGTTTATGTCAACACAGGGAAATGGATCAGGATTATTATGGTAGTTATACTGCTTGTAATGTTGCATAACACGTTTCGGTGAACTGTGCCAGACCACTATACAAATGAGAGAGAGAGGGAGGGAGGGGGAGAGAGCGAGAGAGAGAGCATTAAACAAACAGTGAGCACTGAGAGACAGAAGCAGAGATGAAGAAAACACTAAGCAGACTCGACCACCCTTAGTTATGTCTGACAAGTTTTCTGTATCAGCTATAGCACTTCCACTGTCAATGTGTGAACTCCCTGGAGAAATAATGAAACATGGCTGGAAAATTCACTTGTTGATATTCGACAAGCAGATAGCAGGGTGTCCACGGGGTCTTAAATGTCTAGATTGCTAAAACTAAATTTTAGACCTTAAAAAGTATAACATTTACCAAATCAATGTGTTGTAGGTCTTAAATCATTTTAAACAGGTCTTAATTTTCCTATGTCCATGAAAAGCTACTCGTTCAGGCCGAAACCATCCAATCACCAGCAATCCATCTCAATAGAACTTTTAACAAATAGCTGAATTTTTAACTCTATTTACCAATAAAGTTGAATTATCTCCCTTATAATAACATTCATCTAAAAGTTCTCCATTTCTTTATGGTGAAGACACTGACCTGGACAGTTGTGCATATATTTAGCTATGTTGAAAAAAAGGTGCATCTATAAAACCAGTTTTTTTACTTGTTTTGACACGTTATTTAAAATATGTGGCTAAGAAATAACTAAATTTGACATTTTTTGATCAGGATAGTAAAAGTCTATTGCTTTTCCAGTAGAAAAAAATTCTTATAGTGTTTAGCCCTGTATAATGGTTATTGCACACTGAATCCGAAATTTTCGTCCGTAATTTTCGCACATTAAAAAATATATTTAACCTCACATTGTGTCAGTCATATTGGCACACTGCTAGGGCTGGGCGATTTGGTCTAAAATCAAAATCTCGATTAATTGAACATTTTAACTCTATTACGATTAATGAAAGATAAATTAATTTATATATACATATTACAAGTCAGACATTTTGAATGAAGGGTGCATTGCTTCAAAATAACTGAAGGAAACACACAAAGCTACCATCTATAATCATTTATTGAACATCAAGCAGAAGTATAAATCAGCCTCAGACTTTTAAAGCTGGTTTGTACTATGCATGGGCCAGTATAAGATTTTGACCTTGGATTAAAATATTATGGTTTCACGGTATTGTGATCACTGCTCTAAAATATATTCTTTATAAATGTCTGGATAAAAAAACTAAAACTTTTTTCCTCTTTGAGCACAATATATTTTATTTTTTGAAAGATCTATAATATTTTGGAGCAGTAAACATGTCGGGCTAATTAAATCAAATGAGTTATTGACTTCTGCTGTCTTCGTTCGTTTATAAAACACTGATCTTTTCTGCTTAAGATACTGTTGTCTTAAAAAACAAACAAAAAATGTAAATAAAAAATCTTACACAAACCTTAGGAACGGTATTACAGAAAATTTTGGCGGTTTTAAAACCTTGACTTTTTCAAACCGCGGTAAACCTTGAATCGTCCCATGCCTAGTTTGTACTTCTGCATCGAGTGTTCGCCGTGACCCACGGCACTTGCCTTACGCTTAGCCTTACATTTATACTCAGGCATGTAGTTTGTGTTGCTCTGTAATAAGTTAAAAATCATTTAGAACCGGCGGACGTGTAACAACTTTGATCTTAAATTATAAGGTAAACACAAAACAAAAGTTTCCATCTAAAGCCTCCACAGGACTCCACACTTGCTCCAGTGGGCTCTTGTAAACACTCGCAATTGGGCAATTGTAAACACTCGCTCCAATGGGCTCTCTGCAGTCCCACGGCTCTACACATCGCCCGCACGTGTCAATGCTACCAAACTGACCAATCTCAGAGCTTGACTACACGACTCCACACAGTCACTGAAAATAATCAAAACCTGGGAAATTTAGATTGATTGTAGATTCTGAATGTCGATTTGGATAATTTTTGGATTAATCGCCCAGCCCTACACACTGCCTTCGAAACTTTCGTCCATAAAAAAATTCTAACCAGGTTTGATTTTTTTGACAGTTCAGAGCCACCATACAAACAAGGCAAAATACAAAATGCCCTCACTTGAGCAACAGACAAACACAGTGCATAATAGAAGACAGTTAAGAACCCCTATATGCTGGATTCAGTGACTGGCACACCTGCCCTGCTGCTGTTTGGTGTTTGTCCATACATTCAAATAGAAAGCTAGATGCCTCATGGTCCACTTCAGTTGCTCCGATATGTCAACGCGTATAAGCAATGTATCAAAATTCCACTGAATTCCTGAAATAACCTTTGCATTTGGGCATAATCCAGCGCAGATTTTTGATAATGAACTGAACTCTCCTTTATCTCTATGCAGTATTGGATGAACACAATATATAGCATATTCCTCTTTCTTTTCCTACTTTGAAAAGAGAGAGAAGAACAATATATCCTTGCTTGAATTGACTCGAAATGTTTTGAGTTTTTTTCAGTATGGAATAATTCATGCGCATCACACTCGGTGTGCAAAGTTTGTGTACATGACAAATTTTTCGGATATGAATACAAAAAAAAAGAATTAAAATTTCAGACTTCATTAGCTATGTTTCCATCCAAAAATGCGAATGAACTTTATGCGCAAAACTGGATTATAGCATAAAAGACGTGCGAATAAAGCAGCGTTTCCATCCAACGAGTCAAAGCGAACAAAATCGTCACTTCCTGATTAACTGGCGCCAAATCTCAACAATAAAAACTGAATTTGCTGCAGTAGGAGAAGCTGCGCCAATCTTTTCTTCATTTAATAAATGACTTGCGCCTCAGAAGGCAATCCTGAGACGCAGTGAACACGCAGTGGCGTTTAAAGGTGTCAGACACGGAGCACAGACACTCTTGATTCTGGAAGTCATTAATAATATAATAACACTAATACTTAAACGGTAAGGCGTTTACAATGTGCTCAGCCTGCTGGTTTGTCCATTTACACACATTTTTATCATCACATGATCTCTCATAACAAAATCACATGACCTTTATTAATGGGCATACTGCAATTTGTGCGGTAAACGTGTTTCCATTGCAGTTTATGTGCATCTTTTCTTACCAAATAAAAAGTTTATCCTACTTAGTTATGCAAATATGTTTTTTTATGCGCATTTTCAAAATTTATGCGCATCATGCCCTTTCCATCAACTGTTTTTTTATGCGCATATCCAAAATAGGTGGATGGAAACATAGCTAGTGTGCTAAGTCTCAAAGTCTGAAATTTCATTAATGATGGTCTTAAAATACATACATCTTCATACATTTTTACTTTATGAAATCTACAGAAACCCTGAGATTTCGTTTTCGAAAGCCTATATTTTCACAGTCCACTACAACGAATACGGCATATTCAAATGTATCCACCTTGCACAGCATTTTCAAAAAGATCCATTTTTGTTTCCCAAAAACGCTATCTCAGTGTGGAAGGTAGACCGAAATGGAGAGAAAATATGCGTTTTTAAATGAAAGCGCCCATGCTGTGGACATGCTCTTAATTGTAGATTTTCTAAGGCTTGGATGCAGTTTTTGATGTTTTACGGCTCTCTGTGAGTGAAGCCACTGAGTGCTTGTGCTGGTCAAAGTTTGTATGTTTCTATGGAAACATGCAGCTCACACACAGGTGCAGGACGCAGGATTCAGAACAGGTGTGGAGCAGGATGATGGCTTTCCCTTGTTCACACCTGCTGGAGCAATTCAAGAGCTCTCCTGATAGTGCAGACCACCTGCCCTTTCATTTACAACCCACTCTAAACGTATAGATTTAGAACACATACTAGATTTACATATTTATAACACACGTTCTCTACATTTATACATTTAGAACACACATTTTAAATTATTATATATTTAGAACACACATTCTAAAATGTATATATTTCTTTTCATCTCAAGTCATCTTTACAAATCCAGTTGAAGGGGGCCCCAAAGCGGGTCTGTGTCTGTTCAGAATTCAGTGTAAAGACGCTATGCTTCATTAAATGGTTTATTTAAATACACAATTTTCGGAAATGTATGAAGATGAAGGTTTGGTTCCTGTGCTCCCTTTGCTGTGTAGAAATTGTTTTATCTGGAATGGTTATGATTTGAAGTCTCTTAATTTGCATATTCATAAGCAGAAAGAAACAAAAGAGCAAGAAGAAGGCCGCTTAAGTGTGACAAAGTGCTGCAAGGCTGCATTTATTAGTTCAAATATATAATAAAAACCTTAAGATAGTGAAATAATGGTACTATTTAAAATATTCCTATACTTGAAAATAGCTGATGATCATTGATTTTGCAGCATCATTACTTCAGCCTTCAAATGTGCATGATCCTTCTGAAAGCATTCATTAATAAAAAGGACTCTGCTTATTATTGATTAAGTTAATTAAACTGCTTTATATACATTTTCCCCCAGATTGTTTGGTGAACAGTTCAAGAGCATTTATTGAATATATACAGTCAATACTGAAATTATTCATACCTCTGGAAAATTCTGACTTAATTTAATTTAACCAGCAAGTTTGTTTGTTTTTTAACCAGAAATGACACGTGCTTCTCTCTATAGATAATAGGACAGTGTACAAAAAAATATTCATTCATTCGGCTTAGTCCCTTTACAAACAATATTTCTTCCTTCTATTTAATAGATGGTCTTTCCTTCCTTTTAATTTATTTATTTATTAGTAATTAAATTAATTTGTTATTATCTTTACTATTATTATCTTATACTGTTTGATTGTACATATTTACTCTCAACATTGACGTATCTGAATACTTGATTGTTATTGTTGAATGACTGCATTCAGTCCCAGCAGGCACATAACGTCCTAAGACGTATTAGATTAGATTTAGGTTGTGATGTCGGGTGACCAAAATTCAATCTACGTTATTTTGATGTCCAATAACGACGTCAAATGACATTAAAATTTGGTTGTTTTTAAGTTGTGTTGGTACTGTAAGTGACCAAAATCCAATGTCGAGCCAACATTATAAGCCAACGTCATATTGACATCACATACTGATATTTATTTGTCAGGTATGGCAACAAAAATCCAATGTCTGATATGATTTAGGTAATCCTAACAGACCTAAAATAATAAACGTTTAGTATGATTTACCATCAGACATTTTTTTTAAAAATGATTATGTTCCTTTTTTTAGAGTGTATGTAAACTTCTGGTTTCAAATGTATATATACTTTACTTTGAATTTGGTGTATCATGGCTTCCACAAAAACAAAGTTTTTTAATTGATTTATTTATTGATATTTTTATTAATTTATTTTAACATTTATTTAAAGATTTGCAATGACAAAACAGTGGTATAAGTATAGTGTCATGTCGTCATATACAATAATACAGCCATCTATCATACAATCGTCCGTCGTCTAGTAATTCAAGTCTTAGTGAAAGGGTAAAATTAACAAAAAAAAAATTGTCTTTAAATAAACATTCTCCAAAAAGTCTCATAGAGGATTCCAGATATGCTAGAAATCATCAGATTTCTGGCGCAAGTCAACATAAATTGTTTTAATCACTGTTGATAAATAAAATCAATCATTTCTGAAGCATCGTGTTACACCAAAGACACTAAAAAATCAGTTTTGCGGCACATAAATAAATTAGATTTTTAAATATATAAAAAAAAAAATAGAAATTTTAATCATTATAATAACATTTTACAATATTACTGCATGTCCATGATATGACTGCAGCCTTGGTGAGTATAACTACTAAAACATTAGTATTCAATTATACATATGCAGTGTTATATTTATTATTATTCAAAATCTTAAACTAGTAATGTCTACACGCACACAAACTGATCTGAGAGTGAAAATAAGGACATGAACTCTGTTGTGAAACTCACAGCAGGTAGGAAATATTTAAATTAATCTAAATGCCCATTATATTGAGCAAGAATGAGGAAAAGCGAGCGGCAGAACAAGAGAGAGTGTGTTAGCCTGAAGGCAGGACTAAAAGAACCTGCTGTGTGACATCATCTCTGTGGCTTTGATCCTGATTGGCTAAGAGGACAGCAATAATAAGCCTCTGAGGTGTTTGAGAGCGAGCGAGAGAGAGAAAGAGAGAGAGATGTTGTTGTTCTGCTGTCAGTGTAAAGTCACTCTTCTCTATTAATACTGAATGAGCGCAGTTGGGATTTCTTTCCTGTTGTTTCGGATGTTTAACAGCAGCTTTGTTTAGGACGGACACTTTTGGTTTTTGGAGGAATAGCCACATTGACAGTTCATCAGCGAGACAGGTACAATTATACCATTCACACACACACACACACACACACACACACACACAAACACACATCTATGTATGTTTTAAAGCTGGTAGATGCTGTTTGTTTGAATGCATTTATACAATCTTTCTGCTCTTTAATTGATGGTGTCGAAGCGTGTTAGATTTATTTACCGTCATATAAAATGGCAGCTGGCAAGCGACGAGAGTGAGTCAATCTCAAGCTATTTAAAACCACATTTTTCTGACTCCTAAATAATTGCTGTGCATGCAGTTTATTAATTATGAGACCATATGACATATTTGTACAGTTAAAAGGGATTAAAATGGATAATATGACTGTTTAAGTGTCATTAAAGGTGGTGAGAATCAAAAACGTACATAATAATGAAAATATTCAGAAATTTCGCTGTGGTGAAAAACAAAACAAGTTTATCTGCATGTCAATCAGCTGACAATTTGATGAAGCTTCCAGATGCTTTCGGCTGAATATTTAACAATATTGTGGGTGTGTATAAGATCCTATGTGATGGATTTGACATTGGTTACTGCGCTGTTGTTTTGTTTTGCATGTGCACTTCTCATTTCCATATGTAAATATAAGGATTGTGTGTGTTCGGGTTGTTTTGAGTAGACTACAATAGATGATTCACTGATACAAATATTAAACCGAGTTTTCTGGCTTGAAACGAGTTCCAGAAGTGTTTACCCATTCGCTTTTCCCAAAGGGATTTAAAAATAAATGTTAGAATGTACAAACCTGATATGAGTGCAATCAAAGTATATGAAAATAAGACAAATGTACAAGATCGAGGGACTACAATCCCACAACTGAATCAAAATCAAAAATAAATAAAAAAACTATGCATTTAATAATTTCAGTCATGTAAAACCATTGAACAATATCTTTAAAATACTGCAAAAGACTTTATACAAATATTATATCTTGTGTTAAAAGTGTGCACCGCTAAATATCTATTTTAGTGCACTTTGCGAGCTGAAACACTGATTGGTGGGATTTTCAGCAAAGCGTTATGGGTAATGTAGTTTTTCCACTAATTCAGTTTGTTATTAAAACAATACCGGAATATTGTCAATCGGTGGATTCAACAACAGCATATACAATCAATTTATTCACTTTCCATATGGAGAAAGAAAATAAAGATTTTACTTCCAGAACTGTAGGGTGTAGTTTCAAAGCAGCAAACAGGAAAATATCGTCTTAATTTATAAAATTCAATACGAACAATAGCAACATTAGTCAGCTTAAATCAGTTTGATGTTGATTCAGTGCATAACTATAGTCTCATATTATTTGATTTCATATATTTTTTAGTAAAAGTAACATTTATTGACCTTTTAAGTAGGTTCAGTGTTGCAATCTGCTTTAAACGTAGCTAACTGGGTCACATTTATTCATTTAGCAGACACTTTTATCCAAGGAGACTTACAAATCAGAATAAACAAAGCTTAGTCTTATTTTACAGCTCCCTTCACAATTTCACCATTTTTTTTTTATTTTTTATAATTATTTTTTCGAGGTTTTCACCTTTATTTGATAAGACAGTAGAGAGTATTGACAGGAAATAATGGGGAGCAGAGAGAGGGGAAGGATCGGCATAGGACCGAAGAATCGAACTCGGGTCGCCGTGAACACGAGTGCATGTGTCGACGCACTAACCACTACACCACTGGCACCAACCAGTTTCACCATTTTTTAATCCATTCAGCCAAAGCACTTTTAGCTTAGCATAGATCATTGAATCAGATTAGCCCATTACCATCTAACTAAAAAAAATTGTCCCCAGTTACAGTAGCCAGCCAATGTGACCAGCACATGCTCCCTATGCAAATAGGTGGTCGCGCTGGTTATATTGAAATGTGTGCTACGCAACGGCATTACTAAACATTATTACACCAGAATGAGACCATAGTTCCTAGCCATATCGGCCTAAAAAAAAAATCAGCTTAACATTTTCCATTGGTCTTAGTACACAATGTAACTACAGAAGAGTAAAGCATTAAATAGGAACATTATCAAAACTCTTTGGTCATTTTTTTAAGCCAGATGCTAATGGTTTAATCTGATTCAGTGATCTATGCTAAAATTTTAAGCAGGTTCAGTGTTGCAATCTACCTTAAAAGTAGCTATCTGTGTCATATTTACTCATTTAGCAGACACTTGTATTCTCACTTTTAAGTCATTTTGGATAAAAGAAGCTTAAAAACCCTTTCTTAGGGAGGAACACTAGTTCCTAGCCATACTGGCCTAGAAAATTTCAGCTGTTTTTTACATTTTCTGTTGGTCTTAGTACACAACGTAACAACAGAGGAGTAAAGCATGAAATAAGAAAGTTATCAACACTCTTTGGTCATTTATAAGCCAGATGATAATGGTCTAATCCAATTCAATGATCTATGCTAAGCTAAGCTAAAAGCGTCCTCGCCAGAGCCAGAAACCAATTAAATGGATTAAAAAAAATGGTAAAACTCGGCTGTTTAAAATTAAGTAGGTTCAGTGTTGCAATCTACTTTAAGTAGCTAACTGGGTCACATTTATTCATTTAGCAGACACTTTTATCCAAAGCGACTTACAAGTGAGAATAAAAGAAGCTTAAAAACTCTTTTATAAGAGGAACACTCCACTTTTTTTGGGGGGGGGGGGGGGGGCTCCACAGTTTTACCATTTTTTAATACATTCAGCCACAGCACTTTTAGCTTAGCTTTGCATAGATCATTGAATTAGATAAGCCCATTAGCATCTCACTCAAAAAAATAGTCCCCAGCTACAGTAGGTAACTTCAAATGTGTTCCCTATGCAAACACGTGGTCACGCTGGTTATAATAGAATCTGTCACGTTATTAAACATTATGACACCAGAATGAGAGTATAGTTCCTAGACATATCAGCCTAGAAAATATTAGCTTTTTTTTTTTTTTTTTTTTCAACATTTTCTGTTGGTCTTAGCACACAATGTATCTACAGAAGAGTAAAGCTTTAAATAGGAAAATTATTAACTTTACAGAAATACAGGGATAGTTTCACAAACAAATAGAAACAAATATTATTCCCAACAATTCCCCATAAACAAAATGAAATTACAAGTACACAGTAAAAATTATAAAATAAAAATGTAAAAAGCATAGTGTCAATTATGTTTAAAATATAGATTGGATTGTTTACATTTAGAAAAAACCCAAAGTACACATGTACATCAACAAACTAAAATGATAAACAATCCACAGTTACTTAATTCAATGCAATTGATTCTTAATTCTGCAATTAAAATACCCTAAGGCTTTGAATTGACAGTATGTTGAAGTACTCGCTTATTTAAAAAATTCTAAATGGATCCCATGTCTCATAAAAAGTACTAGAATTGCCATGTGTAAACCTATTTTTTTCCATTGCATCTCGCAACCGGTTGTCAAAATCGAAGGAAATCTTTGTTTCTATAGTGTAGCGTCCTAGTTAAAAGACGATTAAGTCTTTCACTGATTGTTCTTGATTCATTTATTGGTCACATTTCATAGAACTATTACGCATCATTGCATCATGAATCACTGAAAGAACTAGAAAGAAAATAAACAAACAAACAAACCAAACATTAATCTTAAACAAATAAACCAAATTACCTTATTTTGCCTTAAACCAGGAGCTAAAACTCATGAACGGGGAATCCGTGAAGCAGCCGTATACCTGTGCCTTTTTTAGAGTGTTTCAGCTAGCTTTCCATGCTTGGCGTGCTTTGCTTTGCTTTGCTTTACATCCATTACTACACGCGTCATATATTCGGTAGGCTCTGTAATCTCGATGTCATAATTAAAGCCCCCAACAACTTAATTTAACAAATCAAACCATATACAAAATACAACAACAAAATTTAATTATAAACAATAAAGTAACACATTATTTCAAGTTTTGTTACACATAGTAAAAGAATGCCCAATTTTTTTTTAAGGCTA
The DNA here is from genome assembly GCA_903798195.1 of Danio kyathit. Taxonomy (NCBI): domain Eukaryota; kingdom Metazoa; phylum Chordata; class Actinopteri; order Cypriniformes; family Danionidae; genus Danio; species Danio kyathit. The sequence continues at coordinate 9,685,073 of LR812539.1, forward strand.
ATGGTCTAATCCGATTCAATGATCTATGCTAAGCTAAGCTAAAGGTGCAGGACTTGGAAATCGTTTAAATGGATTTAAAAAAATTGTAAAACTCAACTGTTTAACTCTTGGGGAGTTGACAATGAGCCAAAAAAAAAGTTTTTCATTTAATTGACCATTTAGCAGTAAATAATGAGTAATTTGCTGCTAGGGAAGCTAGTTATCATCTTGTTTAATCTAGCTGTATGCTCAGGTTATGGTGTATATGTTTATTTGAGTTGAGTAGATGAATGAATGTGTGTTTGCACTTGCACTAGATCTAAAATTGTCCAAATTTTTGATCCATAGATGAGAGAATGCAAAACACACTGCAGGACAAACACAGGATAAAGCTGTACATAGTCAGTGGCGCATCTATGCAAAGTGTGTTTATGATTGTTTTAAGCTTTTCTGGCGTCACATAAGCTGCAGTCACTGTAAACACAGACAGAAAGGCCAGCGCGGGATAAAGCAAATGCTCTCCATCCAGAATGAAGAGAGTGAAGTCAGGTTGTGGTGTTTGTTTTCAGGAGGCGTCACTAAAGGTCAGCGTGTTTGCTTGTCAGCTAATTTATTAGCAGAAAGCTTTGTTAAACTCCTGGTGTGGCTTCAAAGAGCACTAAATCTCATTTAGAGCAAATATTTCGGCCGTTGTTTTGATCATCTCCTATTTTTCATCGCTCTCCCTTTGTTCCCTCGCTCTGCCAGTATTTTTTGTCTCTTCCTGTTCTCCGGCGATATCAGGTTCCTGCTCTTTTCTTTCATTCAGGCTTGTGTTCGGTGACCGAGGGCAGGCATGCAGGGGAGATGAACTGAAACGCTGTCCTCCATCAGCACAGGACATGCAAACAATATTTTCTGCTCAAAATGGGCCTTGTTCAGCAACCATGCACGTATGAAATAGAAATGCTTTTTGAACAAGGCCCATTTGTGCATGGATTTGAACTGAAATTTTGGGATACATTTTTTTAACACGTCTTTATTGATTTTAGTAGCTTTTTTTTATGATTCAGATTTTTTTTATTTTCTTCAGTAATTTAACAGTACCATCAGTTTGCACATTTTTACATCCTTTTAACACCTCCTTTTCCCTCCCCTCCCCAACAGCGGTAGTTACAGTAATTAGATATTGCTATAATAAATCCAATAAACACAGATAAATAAAATAAACTCAATAAATAAAAAAGCACACACAAAAAATTATAATAGTAAATAAACAATAATTATAAATAAATCAAATAATTACACTTTTACTGTGTCTCTCACCACAGTGACCTTATTCATTCTCCAAAAATGCCAAATAATTTTGGATAAACGTCCAATTTATCAAGTTAATCTATGTCATTTTGTCATATGCTGCCACCTTCCCCAATTCCGTAACCCATTCTTGCAATGATGGTGGACCTGCTGAACGCCATCCCCTCATAATGATTTGTAATTTTAATAGCTTTTAACAAGTGCTACAGAAATCAAAACCAAACATACAAAAAATAAATAAATAGATGGGTTGCAGCTGGAAACATATGCTGGATAAGTTCATTACGCTGTGGCAACCCCAGATTAATAAAGGGACTAAGCCGAAAAGAAAATGAATGAAAAAAATAAAAGTATATATATACACAAATATATAAGTAAATGCATGTACTTACACATAAAATATAAAGGTACATCATATAACAACAATGTTATATCAATAACAGGTGAAACAAGTTACAAAAGATTTGTATTAGCTTCCTTCAGGAATCCTACAAAGGGATTCCAAGTTTTGAAAAACTTTTCAGGTTTTCTCTTGACTATATAAGTTAAAGCCAAATTTAGTTTAAGACAATTCAGCAACCATTATCCAAAATGTGGGGTTTTGTATTTTTCCAAAAACTAGCTATTTTAGGTTTTGTATATAATAAACAAAGTTAACAGGTTAACTAGTAAAAGTGCTTGTAATAGGAATACAAAGTTTTGGACATTTGGGTATATCCTGTTTTAATACCATGGACAAAAAATTGGGCAGCGCTATAGGTGAATTGAATAAACTAAATTGGCGGTAGTGTGTGTGCGCAGGTAAATGTGTACTGGGTTGCAATTGGAAGGGCATCCGCTGTGTAAAACATATGCTGGATAAGTTGGCGGTTCATTCCACTGTGGTGACCCCTGATAAATAAGGGACTAGGCCAAAGGAATATGAATGAATGAATGGATAAAAAGTTAGGATTTTCACCCAAAAATGATCAACCAAAGGACAATTCCATAAACAAGGATATAGAGTTCCCATCTCTTTATTGCATTTTACTCATTCGGGATACATTTTAAAGCCAATTCAATTTATGTCACAAAATTAGATGCTTCTAGCGTGTTGTTGTTATTGTAAAATGATTATAAGTAATAGTTTAATTTAAAAAAAATAAATGAATATAGTGATCATTCTTAAAAAAATAATATGTGCATGATATTGTAAATTATAATAATATGTATTAGCTTACGCAAAAAAGTTTTACAATATAGTAACAATAACCTTTACGAATAACAATTACTGAAATTGTGTGATTATGATCATGATATACTGTATATAATTATAGCTTTTTTTTCTTAAAATAGTGTAAGAATGAATTTTTTTATTAATGTTAAAAATAATTTTCAAATAAGTTGATGCTTTTGTTTTTTTTTTTGCATTTTGCTGTTATTATTATTACTATTATTATTAAATAATTAATAACAAATAATAATTTAATATAAGTTGATTATTATATATATTGATGATTCTTAAAATTTTTATTCAACACATGAATTTAATTATGCCAATATTTTACGTGTAAAGTGTACAAAATATTAACAATAGCATCAGATATAAACATTACAATTTATAACTATTTTAATTGTATGATTATAATAATTTTGATTCATGATATGATTGTATATATAGTATTATAGCTTTTGCAATAATACTAATTTTATTAGCAATAATTATTTTCAACACTTTAAATAAATTAATTACTGAGTGGTTTATGCAGCTTTGTGTGTTATTTAGCATGCTTTTGTGTTATATTTAATGTCCGTCTCATGAGAATCAAAACTTAAATATGCAAGATACAGTTTTGCAGAAGTATTCAGATTATCAAATATGTTTACAAACTAACAACAAATATTTGCCCTTTGTCTTTGTATTGCTTTCAAACAGGAACAAATACAACCCGATCAGCACTAATATCAAATTCCTACTTATACAAATGGTGGCATTATTGAAGTAAACAAAGGCTTTATTAAATGCTTTGCTTGACCTTTCTGTCATTCTTCTATGTTCACGTGATAAAACGACGCCTGTCAAAATGAATTCTTTCGTTTCTTTGTTCCTTCTTGCTCTCCCATGCATGCTTTCTCTAGGCTGCTAATGGCATTCCTGCAGCGGGTCAAGCTGGTTTAGGTTTAAACACTTTCACAGAATCTTTAAATGCAGGTGAAGGGTGTGTTCAAGGAAAGCAGCATGCTTTAATAGGGTACGTCCCCTTGTTTTGAAACACAAACCCTACACTTTTATATTTCCACTTATTTGTGATTCCATGAAAAGCATTTAGCATCCAGGGAGCAACACAAAAACTCTTTAAACCATGGAAAATTTTGCTTTTTATGAAGGTTATTCATTATAAAAGATCTTTTTAACAACTGACGAACCAAAAAATGATTCTTCTGTGGCATAGATGGAACAATGACATGTTAGAAACCTTTCAGAGTTGACTTTTAAAGAGTCATGAAAGACTAAATTACATATTTATGATTACATTTTTTGCAATTCACTTCAATTCATCTTTATTTCTATAGCCCTTTTACAATTTAGATTGTGTCAGAGCAGCTTAACATAAGAGTTCTAGTAAACTGAAACTGTGTCAGTCCAGTTTTCAGATTTTCTAAGGGTGATATTCAGAGCTTTTTAGTTTAACATTGGTAATTTTATAAAAGCATAAAACTTATTAAAGACTCAACAGCATTTTTATATGTGACCCTGACAAAACCAGTGTCAATTGATTTTTTCGATAATCAAGCTTTCCATTGATGCATGATTTGTTAGAATCGACCAATCTTTGGCAAATATAAGACTATGTAGAAAATATGATATCTGAGAATGCAAGAAAATAAAAATACTGAAAAAATTGCCTTTAAATTTGTGTAAATGAAGTGCTTAGCAATGCACATTATTAATAAAAAATTGAGATTTTATATAGTTACAGTAGGAAATTTACAAAATATCTTCATAGAACGTGATATTTACTTAAAACTCTAATCCTTTCTGGCATAAAAGAAAAATCAACAGTTCATTGCCTCAGTTAAACAACCATTAAAACAATCTTTGGCTTTGACTTTTGTTTTGTTTTTTGACCCATGCAATGTATATTTGGCTAAAAAAAATGTATTTGTGGTCCAGAGTCATATAGACATTTTCAGTGCAGAGTACAAATGCGTATGGCTGTGTGTTTATTTGTGCATCAGATTACAGCAGTCATACAGTATTTGTTTGTCATGTAACATACAGTACAGTAAGCTTACAAAACCATATTTACAAAACTACAGTTTTATTGCGTGTAATGGTGAATTGCAGCATTTTCTATTTGGATATTTGGAGGTTTTTTAATTTAATGAGGGTGAATTGAGTTCAAAAACTTTTAACAGCCCATCTTTTGCAGCATTTTTCAAAACTCTGGTTAAAATGAACTGCTGAAATGGGGTTTTAGTTAACATTTTTGGTTAGGTTTTAGGTTTAAAAAATGCAATTCAGGTGCAAATTTTGCATGCTATTTTCTGATCAATGTATAGGCAGTAGGCTTCACGGTGGCGCAGTGGGTAGCAAGTTCGGGCCTCGGCTGGGTCAGTTAGCGTTTCTGTGGAGTTTGCATGTTCTCCCTGTGTTCGCGTGGGTTTCCTCCGGTTTCCCCCACAAGTCCAAAGACATGCAGTACAGGTGAACTGGGTAGGCTAAATTGTCCATAGTGTATGCGTGTGAATGAGTGTGTATGGATGTTTCCCAGTGATGGGTTGCAGCTGGAAGGGCATCTGCTGAATAAAAACATATGCTAGATAAGTTGGCGGTTCAATCCGCTGTGGTGACCACAGATTAATAAAGGGACTAAGCCGAAAATAAAATAAATGAATGTATAGGCAGTGTTGGGCATGTTCCTTTAAAAGAGTAATTAGTTAAAGTTACTAGTTACTTCTCACAAATAGTAACTGAGTTACATAATTATTAAATTAACTAATTACCAGGGAAAGTAACTAGTTACTTCTCACAAATAGTAACTGAGTTACATAATTATTAAATTAACTAATTACCAGGGAAAGTAACTAGTTACTTCTCACAAATAGTAACTGAGTTACATAATTATTAAATTAACTAATTACCAGGGAAAGTAACTAGTTACTTCTCACAAATAGTAACTGAGTTACATAATTATTAAATTAACTAATTACCAGGGAAAGTAACTAGTTACTTCTCACAAATAGTAACTGAGTTACATAATTATTAAATTAACTAATTACCAGGGAAAGTAACTAGTTACTTCTCACAAATAGTAACTGAGTTACATAATTATTAAATTAACTAAATACCAGGGAAAGTAACTAGTTACTTCTCACAAATAGTAACTGAGTTACATAATTATTAAATTAACTAATTACCAGGGAAAGTAACTAGTTACTTCTCACAAATAGTAACTGAGTTACATAATTATTAAATTAACTAGTTACTTCTCACAAATAGTAACTGAGTTACATAATTATTAAATTAACTAATTACCAGGGAAAGTAACTAGTTACTTCTCACAAATAGTAACTGAGTTACATAATTATTAAATTAACTAATTACCAGGGAAAGTAACTAGTTACTTCTCACAAATAGTAACTGAGTTACATAATTATTAAATTAACTAATTACCAGGGAAAGTAACTAGTTACTTCTCACAAATAGTAACTGAGTTACATAATTATTAAATTAACTAATTACCAGGGAAAGTAACTAGTTACTTCTCACAAATAGTAACTGAGTTACATAATTATTAAATTAACTAATTACCAGGGAAAGTAACTAGTTACTTCTCACAAATAGTAACTGAGTTACATAATTATTAAATTAACTAATTACCAGGGAAAGTAACTAGTTACTTCTCACAAATAGTAACTGAGTTACATAATTATTAAATTAACTAATTACCAGGGAAAGTAACTAGTTACTTCTCACAAATAGTAACTGAGTTACATAATTATTAAATTAACTAATTACCAGGGAAAGTAACTAGTTACTTCTCACAAATAGTAACTGAGTTACATAATTATTAAATTAACTAATTACCAGGGAAAGTAACTAGTCACTTCTCACAAATAGTAACTGAGTTACATAATTATTAAATTAACTAATTACTAGGGAAAGTAACTATTACGTTACTTTAAAAACATCTAATTTGTCAAATGACTATAAAACAAGTATAAAACATTGTACACTAATCTACACTATTTTAATGTTGTTGTGGGACAATGTGTGAGACAACGGCAGCATATCCTCAACTATATATCTAGATATTATTTAGTTTAATTCTGTCTAAGTAATAAGTGGAGAAAAATCAAGTTTTATTTGCTTTGACGTCGTGGCTTTGTCTCCTCCTTCGGTAGCAGAGCTCACGTTATCACCTGCGGAGGCCACTAATTTTGTGGTGGCATGTGATGACAAGAGAAGCTTCATTAGATTAGAATTACTTCTCACCGATGCAGAGAGACTCTTTTTTTTTTCCCTGGATATAAGCTGCACGATACATAAACATTCTTGCCTTTCACCTCAACGAGGGAAATGTAGTGCTTATTTTCAGTTTGCAAACGCTACCTTTCAACTTGTTGGATTTGCCATCATTCTGACTCCTGGTCATTGGTGTGTGTGTGCTTGCGTGAACACTCGCCCTACTCTGCCTCTGATTGGCAAACATGGAAATGTACTCTATCTAAGCCAATCATCACGTTCTCAGTTACACCACGTTCACAGACACACCAATCATCATCACTGGTTGGTTATGTGTCCCGCCCCAGCCCCGAACACACACACACACACACGCACAGCCCAGAGAGAAAGAGGTCCTATGGCTGAGAGAGACGCTGCTCGCATGAAAACCGCTTCAGTGTTCTCAATTATAATAACACACATATTTTATTGTCAGTAATTGTAACGGTGTAGTACGGGGGAAACAGTCATTCGCTTGATTACTCATTACTGAAAAAAGTAACGCCGTTAGTAATGTCGTTTATTTATAGCGCTATTATTCTCATCACTGTGTATAGGTTAGAAAAATATGGAGGGGAGGGGGAGATTCTAGCATGCAGACCTTGTGATAAAGGAGAATTTATCACTTCATACCTAAACTAGATGAACAAAACCTAGATATCTGCATCTGAAGAATGGCTATCTCAGAAATCTCTTCCCATTGTAGTTACATTTTAGCATTTACCCTGTTTACATCAACTTTCTATGAAAAGTTCTATGAATTTCTCCCAATAAGTCAGTAGAAAAAAATATCTTGGTCCATCTGAGCACCCTTAGAATGATCCCCAAATCATCTTTTTTTACCCCAATAAGTGACTGATCTTTGGTCAGTAATGTATTTTATTGCGGAGAGTTTGGCTGTACTGTGCGTTTATCATTACATGCCTGATTGATGTTGTGGTTGGATGCGTTTTACTCAAGATGCATATAAACAAGGGAAGAGGTCAAATCTGTGAAGGAAGGGTCAAACGTGTGGGTGGGCATGGAATATTTACACACACGCGCACACACAGGATGACAATTACAGCAACAGGAGTTTCAGTTCCTTAACACATGTATAGGTCATAAAGTTATTTATTTATTAACAATATTTGTGACCTTGTCATTTATTAATGAACGTTATGCTTTAAATTCATTTTTCCATGCCAGTAGTGTTAGGAGTGTTCAAAATTTGGAGGAGAGTGCTGCTATGCGGATGTTGCAAGTAACCAAAACAACAAAATATTATTCAAATATTATTATTTCTCGTCCCTAGATAGCTTCTTAGTATTATTTCTGGTCTCCTGTAGCTTAAATAGTAAAGCATAACTTTAGTAACAGCAGGGTCATGAACAGGCCCACACAAACTCTACAGATTTCCACTGATTTTTGAACTCATCATTTAGTCCATTTATTTACTCGTGTGTGTGTGAATAGATATTTATTCAGTTTTTACATTAAATTCAGTAATATTATTGAATAATATGAGTGATTTCTGTACAACATACAGTAATAAAGTATTGTAAAGTAATATTTTCTGTCTTTTAGTAGATTTTTATTGTATTATTTTTTTCAGAAATCGAGGATATGTGACATTAGCATGATCACACAGCAAACGCTCCGTCTCACTAAACTGCTTATCTCTCTGGATTTCAAGGTTGAACGTTCTTCTAAACATTTGAGATAATGTAAAATATAAAAGTTATTGCACACTGAATGCTAAATTTTCGTCTGTAATTTTCGCATGTTAAAAAATAAATTCGACCTCACGTTGTGTGAATCGTATTGACACGCTGCCTCCGAAACATTTGGTTACGTGATGAATTTTTTGCATATGAAAATGAAAAAAAAACGCATATGAAAATTTCCGACTTCAGTGTGCAAACTCCTTAAGTCAGCAAAATCTATAAATAATACTGCTCTAGTGGTTTTTAGATCATTTAAAGGGGACCCATTATGTTGGCGCAGTAGCCTAGTGGTTAGCATGGCGATGTGCGGTACTACTTCAGGGCGTCCCGAGTTCAAATCTCGGCTCGAGGACGGGATTTCTCAACCCTACCCCCTCTCTCTCTCTCTTCCACTTCGCGTACTGTCTGTTTACTGTCCTTTATAAAAAAAAAGGCCAAAAATAAATCTTTAAAAAAAAATAAAATAAAAAAAAAGGGGGACCCATCATGCAAAAATCACTTCTATAAGGGGTTTAAACACAGTTATGTGCTAATAGTGTGTGAATATAGCCAGCTTCTAAAGGTAAGAATTAAATAATTCAATTGTTTATAATCACACTTGATAAAAACAGTCTGCAAAAACACTTTAATTGACTCCCTTTGTACGCGTCATCAGAGGGGTAAATCTCTCCATCATTAGCAAAGACAGCCCTGAGTGAGAAGCAGCCGTCTGTCATTAGAGTTTTTTTAATAGACATTACAGATTTGAAATATACTTGCAGTGGTTGCCAGATTGAAAGACACCTTTTACCCACAGCACATAAATGACCAACTACATGCAACAAACAAATAATGTAAAAAATAATGTAATTCTTTACTATTTGTTTTATTTTTATTGTTATTTTACTCTCTCTCTCTCTCTCTTTCTCAAGTTCAGGTTGCTTTATTGATGTTGGCGTGACATTTTGTACAGTATTGCCAAAGCTAGATATGTATAAAATAGGCGATGTAATATATTAACGTCATCAAATTAATAAAATATACAGAAAATGAGAAATAAATGACAGCAAAAAATTGTAATAAAAACAGACAATATCTCTAAAAATAATAACATGGTTTCCGCTACACTCATTCTTCCATGGCGGGGCGCCACACCAAAATTCATCCCAACACAGCTACATTACAGCTTTTCATTCAAAACATTCAGGCGTCGTTTTTTTTAATAGTGGGTTATAATCGCACCAAAACGTATTAAAAGGTAAGTGAATTATAACAGCGCGAACTTTTCTGTAATCGTAGTAGTGCTGTGCATTATTTGTTTAACCCTTTAAGGTGACATGCTGTCTGACTGACAGGTGCGTGATGCGTGAGGCTAGCAAACACAACGTAGCTTTCAGTTAAGGTGACCACACTTTACATAATTATACTGATAGATAAAGGTCTATGGCTCTGCATACAATGACTTTATCTTACCGGAGTTTATGGCCGTTTCACTTTACTTCAGGACACATCATTGCCGTTCTGTAGGTCTATTGGAGAAGTTTTGTGCGCGAACAGAGGAAATTGGCGCGCAAGCAAAGAGATTTGCATGCTCGTATTACATAAATGCGATCTCGACTTGTAATATTGCACTCACGCCATTTGTCACTGAAATAACACCAAAGGTAGTTGGTAGATCTGTGTAAAAGGCCTGCCGTCACAGCTGGAAAAAATCCTAGAGGAAACACTGAATAATTATAAGTGTATATGATTTGAAATAAGGCAAATTAGTCGATTAACCATTTCTAATGTAGAACAAATATTTTGCAGCCAGTTTAGAAGTCTTTTTATCCCCATCCGAGTGTATAGTAGAGTTTTTCTGAGTCGTTTATTAAAGAATGAATTATTTAACGTTTCTCTTGCTCTCGCAGCTGTGCTTGCGCAAGACAAGCCAAGTGAAAGTGTTTAAATAAAAAGGTCATGTAAAAACGAATACAATTAACAACAACTTTCGAAAGCGAAAGCCAAATACCGGACATTAGGAGATTTAGAAAACCCGACCGGATGCATTTTTTTTAAGTGCCAAAAAGGCATGTCTCTGGGTCTGCAGTGCATGTGACTGTCTGTGGGAGAGTTGACAGTTTTTGCGCAGACAGAACCAGCAGTAGCCAACGAAACTGGTAAACAAGAGGCAATTTTCTACTGGTTAATTGATCGTGGATATTTGGTTATCTTGGGCGGATATAAAAAAGAAAAGTGTAAAAGGACGATAATAATAGTAAAAAATATATACTTGGGAGGCCGTTAATATACCTGGGTGGACCGCCCAAGTAAAGTGTACGTATGGGAAGCACTGCATTATAAATTTGTAGTTTTAGGATGGATAAATGAACACTGTAGTCTCCCTTCTGAGACACTTAATTTCGACAATTTCAGTTTTTCACACAGATAACGTTAGTCCTCTTTTCTTTTTTTTTTTTTATAATAATTTTTTTAGGGGTTTTCACCTTTATTATGATAGGACAGTAGAGATTTCAGACAGGAAAGCATTGGGAGCAGAGACAGGGGAAGTATCGGCAAAGGACCTCAAGTCGGGAATCGAACTCGGGTCACCTTGGTGATATGTCGGCGGCGCACAGTACAACTAGGCTATTGGCGCCGACACGCCATCAGCCCTCTTTTGAATCTGTCACTATACCGGCGTTTGTAGCTCCGCCCTCTTTTAAAAAGAGCTCAATCTCATTTAAATTTAAAGCGACACATTGGATCAAAGCTTAAAAGGGTCAGTTTTAAAGAGTTATAAAACATTATCTGTGTGGTATTTTGAGCTGAAACTTCACATATACACACTCTAAGGACGTCAGAGACTCATTTTGCATCTTGTGTAAAAGGGCCATAATAGGTCCCCTTTGATTACATACATATTGTGCCTTTAATGCATCCTGGCTGAATAAACTGATCCTGATTGTAAACATTTGAACAGTGCTGTATCTGAGAGCAGCGCTGGGGGGTTTACAGGAAGTTGCACGCTGGTCAAATCTCTATAGTGACCAGCGAGGTCCTCTGAGGGGCAGGTATGTGAGGAATGCTGAGGGCATTTGAGCAGAAGAGTTCAGGGATACACATGCTGCGCTTTAAATCACCATTGTTAATGCGCTAATCAGAGATTCTGCATCAACTCCATCAAACGTCCGTTCATTCCAGTGATTAATAGAGATATTATTAGCTGTGAAACACTCCGCAGTCAGCTGATCACACCCTTCTGAGGACAGAGCGATAAATCAGGCTTTAAAAGAGAAAGAATGTTTTAAAAAAAAGGTATGAGACGCGCTGTTCACTTTTGAAGAGAAAGCCATGAAATAAAAACTCTCACGCTCTAACATCCAAACTAGGGCTGCGTGATATTGGACAAAAACTGACATTGCGACATTATTTTTCAGTGCAATGTTGCGTTTAATTTCACCAAATGAAATTAAAAGCTCTATTCAGAAAGAATTAAACATTTTAGATTGATTGGGGTGGTTTTGTAGTGGAGCATATCTGCATGATATTTACATTTAGCAGATGCTTTTGTCCAAAGTGACTTACAGTTGAGGAGGCATTCAGCGATGCAACAAGAAGAGGCAATAGACACAAGTGCTAATTATGCAAAAGAACTTGTTTGTGCTCAGAGAATTAAGTGCTAGAGCAGGGCTATTCAATTGGCGGCCCGCAAGCCAAACCCGGCCCCCGAGGCAATTTGTTCCAGCCCTTCAAATAGTGACCAAGACATCAAAAATAAATTTAGTTCAGTCAAAAAACGGCCGCTAGAGTTATGAAGTTTCATGCAATACAGCACGAGCTGCAGTTGAAGGCTGCGCAAAGTGCGAGTCAGGTGACATTAAGCGAGTGGCGTGAGCAGCCGAAAACATTTGGATATGTTTGTAGAAAAGGCCTTTTGTACAATACACTCATACTGTTAAAGGGCCATGAAACCCCCCTGTCTCAGCAGGGTGTTGTCACACCTCTAGTTTGAAAAAAGTCAGGAAAGTTGGGCGTGTCCAGCTCTGGGAGTGTGGGAGTGTCGGGGGAGGGAAAGAGGGTAAGATTTGCATAGAAGGGAGTTTCCATTTGGCCATGTGCTGATCACAGGCAAAAGAAACACAGAGGCTTTGATATCGCACGGCTAGTGGGAGAAAAAAAAAAATCCTTCGCATTTCTCTGTAACTTATGCACTCGGTAGGTAGCGTCAGAAAGCTGTGTGTGTATAGACTATCCTGTCACAAAATACGGCGAAAATCCTGCACAACGGGAATAGTTTGTGTTTATGTGTTTACACTCGGAGAGCAGCATTAGCGGATCTTTCAGTCTATAATATTGTACTGTAATATTGCAGTGATATTAACATACTGTAAACTTAGTAACTCAATCATTTTGACTGAGGTATGTCTTTAAAAACTAATAAAGCACTGCTGACAATACGACAAACTTTGCAATCTGGGTTAAACAAAGAACACTGCACACACTTACCTAATCTGTAGCGACAGGACAATCAAACTGGAGCGGTGTCTTTTTATTAAAAGGAGACGAGCGGCAAATCCGGATTTCACCATTTCCAGATGCAAAAAACTCTCGGGTAAAAATAATCCACACGTGAGTCCAGCAGCTCTCTCATAGAGGGAAAATGAAAACAAAACCTTGTTGCAGCACACCGACGACCCATGTCTCCAAATTCTTGTTCTTTCACTTGTTTTAGCAACACAACGTGGCGTCTCTCTGCCGTCTGTACAGCGTAAAGTGTCTCCGGAGCTATCATGCATATTAATGAAGTTTCGCGTCATACACAATAGAGCGCGCTGATTGGTTTGAAGCACGTCTTCTCATGAATTAATGCCGCACACTCAGATACGTCAGAATGTCCTCAAAAAGACAGCCAACCACTCTCCTGGCTGGATTTACCCCCATGTATCTCATGGCCGTGACGTAGCTTAAAAAATTCGTTTCAAACCGGAAGAACGAATTTGCTCAAAATAACGCAAAAACAACTAATTTTCACTTTTTAGTGCAATATATGTGTCCTAATAGTGTTTATAGCAGCGTGGGACACATATATGACTGTCAACAGCTCAAAAAAAGTGTTTTGGTGTTTCGTGACCCTTTAATAGGGATGCAATAGTTAGCCGATTTCACTATTAACCGTGCTTTAATTCAATACGGTTAATTGATCTTAAAGGCTTCTCAACGCCACGTTTCTGTTGCAGAGAACAAAACTGCTGCAACAAAACAAATTACGCCAATACGCACACACGTTGTATTAACTATAGCAGCAGGCCGTTCTTCTTTTTTGCACTTTTGCATCTTTTCCGCACGCAAGTTCATTATTTCCAGTTCATTTTTTTGACGTGCACATATTGGGAGCGGTGCACTCGTAGCTTGCAAGCAGGCCAACGCACTGGCACCCTTTAGGTGCGCACAGTAGAAATGATCTCACACCGTAGTGGTGAGAGTTGTGCGTGGCTTTCAGTGCAATGTAAACAAAAGATATGTTAGACGAATTATTAAAGTGATGTATGAACGCAGATAATAACAACAGTTCATTTAAATTCTTAGCAAATATATAGCTTATACTTAGACAAATAGTATTAGTATTTAGACAAACACCATTTTTTTATTTATTTATTCATTGTTCTGTCATTTATTTTCATTGTAAAATTATCACTCATGTTTAAATCAAAAACGGTTTCATTTATTTTTAAATCCAAAAAGAGAAATGGACTATTGTTTGTTTTTTATTAATATTTTGTGCTGTATTTGGTTACTGAGTAGCAATAAACAACACTTTAAATACAAGCAGTTTTCATGTCACTTTCTAAACTAGTAGTGTTTTGAATTTAATAAATGCATAATAATGGTGATAATCGTGAAACAATGATTATTCTTCAGACTATAATCGTACAACCAAAATCTATAATTGTTGCATCCCTAATTGTTACGCAGTTTAAAACATAACATATGAATGTGTCTGAATGTAGAAGAAGCCTACTTAAGCAATGCACTGCTTTTGTTGTGCTCTGAAATACAACATTTGAATGTTTGAAGAAAAAAAAAGCCACATTGTACAATGCAGTGATGTTTTCAAAATACAACATATTAACATTTTAATGTAGAAAAAGCCAACGTGGGTGTCTTAAGGAGCAAAAATACAACACATGGGCTCTTATATTGCTGTGGTGTCATCACTTATATTGCAAGTCATATTTCTCCGGCCCCTCATTTGGGATGCTTTTCATGAACTGGCCCCCATGACAAACTAATTGAATAGCCCTGTGCTAGAGTAATGGTGCATTCACACCAGATGCGAATTAAGCATCAAGTGCGAGTGATTTACATGTTAAGTCAATGCAAAGATGCAAATAGACATCCTGTGGTGCAGTTCGCACCTTTAGTGGACATTCGTGCTACGTTAAGCAATCATGAGCTTGCTCTTGTAGGGACGTGATTATGACGTAGTGCCTGTTGTTGGTGTCCCAAGGGGAAATTTTCCTGTAGACACCGGACAAAATCTCATCAAACTGGGCTCGGCTTATCACCGCTGAAAGCTTCCATCATCCAGGTATAGTTTCTGAAGGAGTTGATGAACTCACAGAGCTGGGTGCACCTCTGAAAGGATCTAGTGGACTCAAGACACAGCGCCTTACAAATCTACGCTGTTTTTCAGCCTTTCTAAAGCACATAAAGCACAGCTATTGTCTCAGTAAAATCCATGTTAGCCATTTAGCAAAAAAAACTAGAGTCACCGAGCAGACAGAAGGCATGCCCATGACGCAAATGCGCATCTATTGTGCAGTGAATTTCATGCAAGTAAACTCAAAATGTCAGAGAGAGAGAGAGAGAGAGAGAGAGAGTGTGTTTCTACAGGTGGTTTGTCAAGCCCACTCACCTGTGTGAGGCACACTCAGAATTCATAGCATTTTAGGGTTGGTGTGTGGTGAGGTGGGGAAATCAATCACAAGCATTGATATTTACAATAGAGCAAAGATAAAAATGAAATAAACATTTAAACAAAATGCTCAATAGTTGTCTGGCAGTATAGCAGTATAAAGAAACTGAATAATCAAATGAAAATAAAATTGTATATTCATTGTATATATACGCATAACTACAATTAATGTTTCTTAAAGTTACAAACATGATTATTTCTTGTCTGAATACTTTAAACTGGCATGAAATGCTCAGTCACAGGCCTTAAATCATAAAATCAAACTTTTTTGGTATCTTTATGGTTAAACTTTGCAATTATCAAAAATTAAAAAATGAGGAGTTGCACTGGTGTTTAACACGATTTTGAGGATTTTTAGCATTTACTGAGCACTTTTTTTGCACTATGATATTAAAAACTTCCATTTCCCGCTAACATTTAAGCGCTGTTGAGTAGGCATGGGCCGGTATAAGATTCTGACAGTATGATAACCTTGGATAAATATATCAAGATTTCACGGTACCACGGTGATTGTGATTAATGCTCTAAAATATATTCTTCTTTTTAAATGTCTGGGTAAAAAACAAAAATGTTTTTCCTCTTTGAGCACAATATATTTTATTTTGAGAAACATTTAAAATATTTTGTAACAGTAAACATGTCAGGCTGAATAATTCAAATATATCATTGACTGCTGCTGTTTTCATTAGTTTCAAAAACACTGATTTCTTTACCAATTAAATGGCATCTTTGGATAAAAACAAAAAAATCTAAATAAAAAAAACCTAAATAAAAAAATTGTACACATACCTTAGGAATGGTATTACCAAAAATTTTGGCGGTTTTAAAACCTTGACTTTTCCAAACCGCAGTATACCTTGAAAACGGTTATCGCCCCATGCCTACTGTTGAGTGCGTTCTTAAACATAGATTGGCCATTGTGTTCACATGCCTTTAGGACCAATCAATGGCTAATCAGCGTGTTTAAGAATGTGCTCAGTGTTAGCGGGAAATGGACTTTTTTTTTTACATTTCAGTACCAATTGAAAGTACAATCTTGCGCTCTTGAGTAGCATTGGCGTTTAACAGGATTTTGTTGATTTTTAACATGCACCAAACACTTTTCTGCACTTTGTGCTAGTGTAGTCAAAAGTATCGACTATTAAAAAAATGTACATTTCTTGCAAACATTTGAGCGCTGTTGAGTGCATTCTTAAACATCGCTGATTGACTGATGTTCAACAGAAATGACTGTGATTGGCCATGAAGGTCATTAGTTCACCACTCTTTACCGGTGTTCACTATGGCTGCATTTACACTGCATGGTACAAGTGACTCAATTCCGATTTTTTTTTCCCATGTGGCACAGATTGCATATGGCCTATGTATGTGTAAGCAGGAAAAAAAAAATAAAAAATCACATGGATTCCGATTTACTCAAATCAGATTGTTCATGTGGAAATGTGTTCGATATAAATCGGATCCATGCCCTAGTGTCTAGTGTAGGGTTGCACGGTTTACTGGTACTATGGTAGTTTCGTAATACTATGGCTCCAAAACACTGCCGGTGCCACTGTAGTTTGTAAACGGTAGCATCATCATTAACGGTCTATCTACAATACATAATTTTGCATGTGGAAAAGTCACTAAAATGCTCACACGTTTGTGCAACAATAGACAATTTTATTTTAATAGCCTGTGGAGCCCTTTAAGGTTGCAAGTTTTCTGACGTTTGAAACGCACATCTGAATCGTTTCATATCTGTTCCTGTCAATATGATTTAGTAGCTACAACAACCATGACAATCTCTTAAAAAGAACGACTCACAAAGTGAAATTGAGCTATTTTGTATTGTTACCTGACAAAACTGAAGATGAAAAACCCAAAATAGCATCAGGAAACATTGCAACAATTTTTGACCACTTCATATAGCCTAATTTGTTGAAAAAATCCCCTTTTTATAACAAATTTAATTTGGTATAATTTGTATCTTTATTTTTATGTATTTGTTGTTGGTCAGTTATCTGCAAAATGAAAAGAATTAAACAAATTTTAGGTGAAGTGACGTGCAAATAATACTTTTTTCAATAATAGGGGAATTATGAATTAAATTCAAGACCTATTATAACATGTAAAATATAGTATTTCTGACCATTTTCTTTATAATTTGAGTTATGAATTACAGTATCGCAATACTACTTGGTATCGTGATACTTCAGCTGGTATAGAATCGTAAGATTAATTAATGGTATCGCGACAACCCTACTACAGTGTAAGCAGGTAGATCAGATTTCCACCTGTCAATGCAAGTCTTGCATCATTAAAAACTATAGCGTATAATGTCAACTCTGATGCTTTCATTTTGAAATAGACTTTAGTAGAGTCCTAAACCTTCAATCTCATATACTAGGATGAAAAAAAAGCTTTTATATTGTTATATGGCAGAAGTATTTAAGCATGTTAACAAGAGCATACGTAAACAAACTAATATAAAACTGTTGCATGCATCATAAATCATGTTATGGACATTACATTAAGATGCCTATTGGTTTAAAAAAGCCTAGATTAAAATAAGATGGCCAAATGAGAACTTTGATGTCAAACTATAGTATAAAAACTACTTGTCAAAAGCAATAATAAAATTAAACAGAATAAATACACGAATGGAGAAAAGAGCGCTCATTTATTATCAGCTGTCAGTCAGCGCCCGCTCTTTTTTTTCTGGTCATTGTGCTTTTGCTGTGTGCAGTGTAAATGCAGACAATTGGATACGAGTCGCTTTTAAAAGATGATGTAAGCGGGTCGTCAAAAAATAAATAAAAAAAATCTAATACAGTCACAAAATCGGAATTGACCATCAAGATTTGCAGTTTAAATGCAGCCTAAGTGAAAACACAGATACATGGGCACTAGAATGTTTAAAAATCGCGTTGATCATCTGATCTGTCAATGAGCTAACATACGAGCGATCCGCTGATTGATCGACTGCTTTATTTCCATGTATCTGTGTTTGCACTCTGTGAACAGATGACCTTTACAGCTAATCACAGTCATTTCGCTCAACAGCTCTCAGATGTCTGCGGGAAATGGAGGTTTGTAAAATTAAAGTACTGATTGGTACCGAAGTCGATGCTTTTAACAACACTACTTTGTACAAATAAAATAAAATTAGACTGATAGTATCTCCCCAGGTAATTCTGTTTTGGATACATTATAAAAGATCTTTATTTTCCTTTTAATGGATTATATAAACTCCTCAAATCATGCTTGTTTTCAATTGTGGCTCCTGGTCAAATATAATCCCGACTCGACATCCTGTGATGTGACTATTGCAATTTCAACGCTTAACATATTGTGCATCAATAGTACAAACTATTTTTTTTTACTATGACTGGCTCATGCCACAGAATAAAAGTCCTACTGGTTTGGAACGACACCTATTTTTAGCTGAACTGTCCCTTTAAGTAAACATTGGTGTTTGGTTTGTTTGGAACGTCTTTTGTGTTTGTTGTCTTTTATTTTCTGTGTGTTAAGCCTTTAAAAGGAGAGTGATGACACGTTGCCTAACTATAGGAATGCTGTGTCAACATTACTTGGGTTTCTCTGAGAGATGAGAGAGCCGCTGGCCGCGGTTTTGCTGTCTAAGCTCTTGTCGCTGCAGATTGGGTGGAAGATACTGTACACAGGCAAAAACACACACTAATACACACTCAAAGCACTTGTTGTTGTAATATTTTCTTTCCTTCTATAACAAACAAACATTCAGTTTATGATATAAAGAGAAAGAGTTTGTGTGTGTGTGTGTGTGTGTGTGTGTGTGTGTGTGTGTGTGTGTGTGTGTGTGTATGTGTGTGTAATACTTTTATTCAGCAAATATTTATTAAATTAATCAAAAATGACAGTAAAAAGACATTTATAATGTTACAAAGATTGCTGTTTCAAAGAAATAATGTTGTTTCAAATTTTTTATTGAACAAATAATCCTGAATAAAATCATGTACTGGTTTTATTACAATAGATTGGAGCTTTCTTTAAATATATAAATTATATTTTTTTAAATAATTATTAAATATTAATATATTATTATTAAAGCATTCAGTAATATTCCATAAATTAACTACTCAAACATTTTTCTGAATTCATTCACAATTGCTTGCAACTTGCATTAAAATTTGTAACAAGAAATAGGTTGACACTGAATCTACAAATTATTTTAACAACAAAAATATGGTATATTAAACATGTCTGTTAGTATCCTTTTCAGTGTTGCCAGATTGGGCGGTATTGAACACGATTGTGCGGGTATAAAATGACATAGGTGGGTACAGAAAATTTGGTCAGTTTTGCAACAGAACGCCCGCCCCCCAATGCGTTCTTGCGACCGTCACCCCCCAACCCCCCCACACACACATTTTTCACTGATCCTTTTACTTAGTACTATGAATGAAGACCAGTGTTACTGATACTAATAAACATAACCATACTAATGTCTTCGTTAAATAGATTTATTAATACATTTCCTAGGATTATGACAAAATTTTTACAATTTTATAGCCGACGCCCAGCTCATTTGCATTTAAAGAGACACAGACAACAACAGCATGTTTGTGTTTCCATCAAAAAACTAGCATTTAGTATAAAAATCATCTGTCAAGTATTTTTAGCTGAAACTCAGACAAATTCTGGGGATAACGCAAGACTTTTAATGCATCTGGGTAAAGGGGTACAGTAGAAAATATAAAATACACTCCCTGACAAAAGTCTTGTCGTTGCTCCCAGTTGTAAGAGCAACAAATCATTACTTGACTTGATCATTTGGAAAAGTGACAGAAGGTGGATTTTACCGATGAATCATCTGTTGAACTGCATCCCAATCATCACCAATACTGCAGAAGACCTACTGGAACCTGCATGGACCCAAGATTCTCACTGAAATCAGTCAAGTTTGGTGAAAGAAAAATCATGGTTTGGGGTTACATTCGGTATGGGGGCGTGCGAGAGATCTGCAGAGTGGATGGCAACATCAACAGCCTGAGGTATCAAGACATTTGTGCTGCGCATTACATTACAAACCACAGGAGAGGGCAAATTCTTCAGCAGGATAGCGCTCCTTCTCATACTTCAGCCTCCACATCAAAGTTCCTGAAAGCAAAGAAGGTCAAGGTGCTCTAGGATTGGCCAGCCCGGTCACCAGACATGAACATTATTGAGCACGTCTGGGGTAAGATGGAGGAGGCATTGAAGATGAATCCAAAGAATCTTGATGAACTCTGGGAGTCCTGCAAGAACACTTCCTTTTCCATTCCAGATGACTTTATTAATAAGTGATTTGAGTCATTGCAGAGATGTATGAATGCAGTCCTCCAAGCTCATGGGAGTCATACACAATATTTATTCTTTATCCACTGCACCATGACTTTATATTCTATACTGGACATTATTTCTCTTAAGTGACAAGACTTTTGTCTAAGCAAAGTCAGACCTTACTGTCCTAATTAAATCATTAAAAATCAAGGCATGATCATATTTTATTTTGGTAAAGTAAGCGTAATCTAGAAGCCTTTGCCTTTCATATAAGCCCCTTCTGATACCAAATGATCAACTAGAAGTCAAGTTATTATTTGTTGTTCCTAAAACATAGATAGACAAGACTTTTGTCAGGTAGTGTATTTTTCAGACATTATTGTATTTAATTCCTTAGGTTACAAAACTATTTGACAGATTGCAAATAACAATACGTTCCGTCTTAAAATTACTATATGTAAAACAAAATATTTCTTTACAAAAAGTGTATTTAGATGCTGTTCTTGGTGGAAATAGTAGCAAATATTTGCTCTTCGGTATTAAGGCTACATTAAAAAGCAAGTATGCAATAATTCTGTGTATGTCGGAGCATGTTTTTGCCAATTGAACATGCTGAAGCAATGCTTTTCACTATGTAAAATGCCTGAGAAGTGAAGTGCTGTTAGCTGGTGATTGTCGGCATATGCAGTGTGAATTGGGCTTTCAGTGTAAATAAAAACCTCTGCCAGCATGGCAAGTGTAAACAGACGGTGTGTAATAGAAACTCACTGCAGGACATCGATGCGAGCATGTGGTGAATGAACTGGCCCGAGCCTCCTTTGTCAAATACATCTACAACAACTCAGCATATGAACATTATAGAGTCAGTCCCACACAGACACGTGAAGGTGAGAAACACTGCATTCATCAGTGATGTAAATCCTACATTAGTGCAAGTCAGGTCAAGTTGAGCTTTATAGTCATTCCAAAACATGTGCGGACATAAAGTGGAACGAAATGCCGTGTCTCGAAAGATCACGGCGCTAGTTAAATAAACATAATCATAAATATAAACAACAATACTGGATGTAAGAACTATTTTTTTTAAACCTATACATAACTAACACACTGGAGCGATAATCTAACAAATACTATAAATAGTAAACCATACACATAACCCAACACAGACTATACATGCCCTTTACATAAAAAATAACAATGGTGCATTATTTTGTGCTAAAGAGGTAGGGCAAGGCAAGTTTATTTGTATAGCACATTTCATACAGAGTTGGAAAGTGCTTTACATAAACAGGAATAAAAGAGACAAGAATAAATAAAATAGAAACAAATAATATAAAAACAGATGAAAACAGTGTAAAGATCGTAAAGTTTAAAGCGTAAAGTTTTTCCATATTTAAAAAAAAAACAGGTGTATCATATTTTATCATTTTACTCCAGGACTTCCCCATTCAGGTGATCACTCCCCCTCTGTGGACCTTTTCGGTACCTATTAATCTATTGGACGTCTCAGATTTTATTTTTCACCTAAGATTGAAAAGTTAAACTTTACAGCTCTAATTATGTGCGCCCCAATTTCAACTTCCTTCTGAAAGTAAATCGCACGGCCCCTGACTTTAACCCCCTCCCGAAGTAAATCGCTTTAGCTAGCCAAACGTAATAGAAGGACTTTATCTCAGGCCCCGTTTACACTAATGCGTTTTCGTTTTGAAACGGCGTTTTAGATCAAAAGCGATCCGCGTCCACACTAGCGTTTTATCTAGCGTTTCTAAACATATCTCCGTCCACACCACTTCACCAAAGACGTATATCACGTGACCATTCGCGCACTCTGGGCATGCGCGTTCAAGTATAAACAAGAAGCATGTGTCTCGCTCGGCATTTAGTTATTGTTAATCAACAAACGCTGGTTGAACGATGAACGCAAGCGATTAGCGAGTGCTCGAACAATAGCTTGCCTCTTGCGAATATATGCAGCTGCTGTAGTAAAAAGGGCAGAGTTTAACTGCACAATGGCGCATAAAACGGACAATAGTGCAAACAATGCTCCCATTTCTGTGTCCATGTTGTTGTTTACAGTGAAGGCTGATCTGCCGTTTTCCGGTAGCGTTATAGTCATGTAATAGGGGCTCGACAAACAAGTGAAGGATACGCAATGACCCAAAAGCCCCAATCAGGTAGCGAATCTCAGCAGCCACGCCTCCGTTTTCAGATGTCTCCGTTTTCCCCCATCCACACTGAGACGGAGCAGCAGTGTCTTAGAATGAAAACGGCCTCTCCAGCGTTTTCAAAACGCTCCGTTTTCGGGGCTCGAAAACTCCGGCGTAGTGTGGACGGATGGCGTAACCGTAGCAAAACTTATGCGTTTTAAAACGAAAACGCATTAGTGTAAACGGGGCCTCAGCCAGACGCCAGTGAGTTTAACCCCCTGCAACAGTTGTGGAGAGTCACGTCTCGGATCTCACTTATATTCATTTAAAATTGAAAATGTAAGGTTTAAGATTGTCATTTAAGATTGTAAATGTTTGATTCATTCACAAGCAAGCATTGTTTTCCTTATTGAGTCCTTTTAAGATGGCGTTTATTGAAAGTTTCTGGTCCATATAGAGAGAGGAGTGTTTCTACAGGTGGTTCCCACGCCTTCGTGTGCTTTCACCCACTGGAGGGGGTAGGCGGGTCTGTGACCAGCGCTTTTCAGTTGCAGGCCGGATGGCTGCCTGCCCTTACCAGACTATATCCACATCCCCTGTTCCCATCCCCTGTTGCAATGTTATGTCTATGTGTTTATGTGCTTGGTTGCTGGGGCTTTTTTTCTCCCTGATCTCACACTGCTCTAACTCAAGAGCAAGGTGAGAAGGAGATTTTTCGCCTCTCTCTCCTGAATTGTATCTTACTTCCTATTTCTAAATGCTACCTCCCGTTCACCTGTCTTCCCCTGAAATGTGATGTTTGTGTATGGTCGGGGGGGTCCAATTTCACTATATGTCAGTGTATGTGAATACATGAAGGTATATGTGACAAATAAAGGCCTTGATTGATTGATTGTTTGAGGCACACTCGGAAATGCACAATGTTTTTATAGAGATCTAGAATTATTATCTGATGCAAGTGTCTAGACAAATGTCAGATGAAAGAGTGTTTTCTACAGGTGGTTTGTCAAACCCACTCACCTGTGTGAGGCCCACTCAGAAATGTTTTTCTAGAGAGTGCAGTGACTGTAAGAACGTGTCTCGTGCAAAGAGTGATGAAAATGTTTTAATTTACTCAATGCAAGCTTGTTGAACTTGTAGCTATGCTTTGCTTTAAATTGTTTGTTGACCTTACAATGATTCTTTGAGGAATTAGTAAGAACTTAATTTCTGAAACTGGTGTTCAACTCATGCACTAGGAGATTTTGCATTGTTTTTCAGTTGTATTTACACTGTTTTATAGTTAATTGTGCTGTTAGGTGTAGTGACTTGTTGTTTTATGACTTATAAAGATACGAGAGCTGCCACCTTTTTAAAAGTACACATACTGATACTTTAAGGGTACAACAAATAAAATTATTATCATTATTAAAAGTTCATTTATTTAAAAGAAATTCCCTTTTGCTGCTTAATGGAAAGAAGTTAACACAATTTTAAACATAATAGCTTAAAGTGCAATTTAAAGGCTTAACTAGGTTAAAAGTTAACCTAATTAACCTAGTTGAGCCTTTAAATTGCACTTAAGCTAAGTTAATCAGGCAAATCATTGGACAACAGCGGTTTGTTCTGTAGCCAATCAAAAACAATCAGGGGGCTAATAATATTGACCTTAGTTTGCACTTTATTCCAGCCAATTGTAACAAAGAAATAAGACTTTCTCCAGAAGAAAAATATTATAGGAAATACTTTGAAAAATGCTGTGCTCTGTTAAATTTACAATTTTTGAAATATATAAAACTTTCAAAGAATGGCTAATAACATAGTATTCAACTGCACATATTAGTACCAGAAAAAAAGTACAATAGTGTACCTTTTGAATTTTTTAGGTACTAATATGTAACTTTAGGGCATCAATAGGCTACATTTTACTTATTGCTTTTTTTTTTTTAATGAACATCGACTCTTCAAAAAGCAAACAGACACTCCTCATGTACAAACCAATGAACTCATGCTGTCTAGACTGCGGATGTGCAGAATTACACACTTTCACAGCCCTGTTTAGGCTGGTGTAGACTTCATCATAGACTTTTTTCACACATGATGCAGACGTCTCCACACACACTAGTTGCTGACCTGTTTTTATCTGAATGAGATCATGGTTGTGATGTCATCATAATCTAATCATGGTCGTCTCTGAACTGGTTTTAATGAACTGAACTGGCTGAATTGTGGCCCGAGGAAGGTTTGTTTTGTTCTGGACATTTGATTGTGCATCAAACATGTATACAGAGATTTTGTGACCTGAAGCTGTGTGTGTGTGTTTGTAGAGAGTGTTGTCCAGGACTTTGCTGTTCTGACCCACGTCCTCTCAGTCCGTCCAGAGACAGCAGATGCAGTGGAGGAGTCAAACTACGTATTAAAAACAGGTATAGCTTTATATCTCTGCGTTTAAGCATGACTACATACAGACGTACGTACATGTACTGCATCTGAAAATATATAAAGGATTCAGAGTATATGATACAGTATAGTTTTATTATAAATATTAGCTTTGATTATATATAAATAATACATGACAATATATATTATATAAACTATATATACTTTTAATTAAACATTTTACATATGACTTTAATATGATTTATTGTTTATAATATTAAAAATAAATGTGTATTTATAAACAATATTCAAAATTATAATTTTTTTTAAACATTTGACATACAATTTTTACAACATAATATAATATAATAGTCTATATATATATATAATAATTCATTTATTTCAAGCAAGTGTTTTCATGGACTTAGTTTCAGATAATTCTAATTACCCTGATCTGCACGTGTGTGTTTTTATTGAGATATTAGTTAGATACTAGAAATCACCTTGTTGCTTTTATAAAGTTTAATTTCAATTTAAAACTTTCATTTATTTTGTGCTTTTGGTTATTTTATTTTAGAACATTAATTTGAACTGTAGTCACTTGCTGAAATGAAATAAAATATTAATACAAATATATATAATATTATATAATTTAAATACTTATTTAAAATAAAATAGTTTAGATTTAAATGAAAATTTTTACTTATTTGTTTGTGCTTTTGGGTATTTTAGTTTATTTTATAGCATTAATTTGAACTAGCAACTTGCTGAAATAACATATTACAAATAAGTGTTGTATATAATATAATATAAAAATATTTATTAAATAAAATAGTTTAGAATTAAAAGTTTTAAACTTTTACTTTAAACTTTTATTTATTAGTGCTTTTAGTTATTTTATTTCAGAACATTCATTTGAACTGTAATAAAATATTAATATAAATATATAATATAAATTAAATTAATTTAGATTTAAATAAAAAAAACTTTTATTTACTTTTATTTATTTGTGCTTTTGGTTATTTTAGTTTATTTTAAAGCATTAATTTGAACTAGTAACTTGCTAAAATACAATATAATATAATATAATATAATATTTATTCATTAATTTTATTTTTGGCTTGGTCCCTTTATTAATCTGGGGTCACCAAAGCGAAATGAATCGCCAACTTATCCAGCATATGTTTTATGCAGCGGATGCCTTTCCAGCTGCAACCCATCACTGGAAAACATCTAAACACACCCATTCACACACATACACTACGGACAATTTAGCTTACCCAATTCACCTGTACAGCATGTCTTTGGATTGTGGGGAAACCGGAGCACCCGGAGGAAACTCTTTCTGGAGAAAGTCTTATTTATTTTTATTTCGACTAAAATAAAAGCAGTTTTAAATTTTTTAAAAGCCATTTAAAGGTCAATATTTTTAGCCCCTTTAAGTAATATATTTTTTCGATAGTCTACAGAACAAACCATCATTATACAATAACTTGCCTAATTACCCTAACCTGCCTAGTTAACCTAATTAACCTAGATAAGCCTTTAAATGTCACTTTAAGCTGTATAGAAGTGTCTTGAAAAATATCTAGTCAAATATTATTTACTGTCATCATGGCAAAGATAAAATAAATCAGTTATTAGAAATGAGTTATTAAAACTATTATGTTTAGAAATGTGTTGAAAAAATCTTCTCTCCGTTAAACAGAAATTGGGGAAATATATATATATATATATATATATATATATATATATATATATATATATATATATATATATATATATATATATATATATATATATATATATTCAATTATATTTTTTATATATTTTATTTCAGGTTAATGTTTATTTAATTTCAAGTAACACCATCCTTTATCTGTACAATTATATTTGTAGCATTCTGAAAGAAACTATTGCAGTTGTTTAAAATGTATCAAATTAATATGGTGAAAAAAGTGAAGTAATATAATATAATGTAATGTAATATATTATAATAAAATACAATATACACAATTACTTCACATTAAATTGCTTGAGTATTTTTTATTTTATATTTTACTATATTAACTCATATCATTCGTCAAAGGTGATTCATAGGAAACGGCTTTTATTTTTCATCTTGAGTGGGAAACAGGAAATGAATGTGCCTGTAACAGGAAGAGGAAGTGCTGAAGTAGATTTGGCTTTATTGGTCTTGTTAGGGGTGACTCTCAGTGCATCCCGTCTCCGTTTACACTAAATCCACTATTACTGACTTGTTTACAGGCTGTTTAAGGGGATTTTCGGAGAAAGGCAAGATTATGCTGTTGTCTCGCATGCCAAAATGAACTTTATCCTTTTTTTCCCTGGATTCTCTTTTTCTTTTCCTCTCTATTTCTAAATAAAACTGGAGTGCTGTGTACAGACGCTGTAAATAGCAAAATGACCCCATCTCAAATAGCCCTTTCAGCCCAATAAGGCTGTGATGGAAAGGTCACAAGACGTCCAGGAGCTTGGTTTTAGATGTAAAATGTCAAATTTAAAAAAGGAACTCAAAGCACATCTTTTCTTTTTTTTTTTTCATTGAGGTCTCAGTGATTTTCTTTAAATATGTTAAAAGAAATAAGTAAGAAAAAATTGTATTAATAAAAGGTTATATATATTTATTTCAGCTTATGCCATGCTTACACTGGAGTTTAAGCGTGCAAAATTCTGTTGTATGGCGCTGCAAAAAGGAGCGGGATTAGACAAGACGATTGGATATAAAAAAGCAAGCGATTGGTCCATATTTTAAATTCCTGTCCAGAGAGGTCATGCTCTGATCTTCGATCGGTCTCACGAAGTGATGTGAGGCGATTTTGCAGGTCAGAGTTCACCAAGCTTGAACTTAACAACGCAACGAACTGCGAAACTTGTGGCACGAGCTTGCGTTTCCAGTCTGCCACATTCACGTGCGTACGAATGGAAGTCTGTGGGGAGAAAAGTGCAGTGTGACCGCAGCTTTAGTCCCTAATTTATCAGGGGTCGCCACAGCAGAATGAACCGCCAACTATTCCAGCATATGTTTTACGCAGCGGATTAAAGTGTTACAATTATTATTATTTATTCATTATTATTGTTTATGATGTTACTGGCTTGTTCAAATAATATTAGAGTGATTTGTGAAGGATTGTGTGAAATAGAAAACAATTGATAAAGTAATGCAGCCCAATCTCAGGAGGAAACGTAACTATTTTACGTTTTGTCAGTTTAGCGTCTAATTTAGTCGTACTAAGGTCAGTCGTATGAAAATGTACGAATTTTAAAAGGAGGCGTGGCACACAACCCCACCACTAAAAACAAACCATTGGGGATGAGAAAATCGTACTAAATTGTACGAATGAGATTGTTTGAATCCATACAAATTAGCCACTAAATCAAAAAGTTACGAATTGCCGTGAGATCATGTCGAGTAATGATGCTGGAAATTTAGGTGTCAAATAAAATCTAATTTTAAACTTATTTAAATAAAAAAAAAAACATTAATTTTCCTTTCCATGCCCTTCCAGCAGCAGCCCAGTACTGGGAAACACCCATACACTCATTCACACACACACTCATACAATACGGCCAATTTAGTTTATTCAATTGACCTATAGTGCATGTCTTTGCACTGTGGGGGAAACCTGAGCACACGGAGGAAACCAACACCAACACGGAGAGAACATGCAACCTCCCACAGAAATGCCAACTGACCCAGCCAGGACTCGAACCAGCGACCTTCTTGCAGTGAGACGACTTTTTACTGTATTTTATACTAGCATCAGAAACACATTTAAAAAGAAACTTTCCCACCACAAATTTGAAAGCTAGTGTATATGTAAACACTTCATCATTTCAGTGTTCAAATATTTCAATTTTTTTTTTTGTGCATCCAGTAGACTGGAGTTTTATATCACATGAAAAAATTAAGTTTTTTTTAAGAAACCAGATATTTTAAATTGTAATAAATGTTCACAATTTTACTGTGTTTTAGAATCAAATCAATGCAGTATCGGTGAGCATCAGAAGCTACGTTTCCATCCACCTATTTTTATGCTCATTTTGAATATATGCATAAAAAACGGTTGATGGAAACACCATGATGTACGTAAAGTTTGAAAATGCGCATAAAACAATATGTGCATAACTAAGTAGGATAAACTTTTTATTTGATAAGAAAAGATGTGCATAAACTGCGCTGGAAAGACTTTTACCAAACAAATGCCAGTATGTGCATTAAAAAGGTCATGTGATTTTGTTATGAGAGATCATGTGATGATAAAAATGTGTGTAAATGGACAAACCAGTAGGCTGAGCACATTGTAAAAAATCTGAAACGTTGATTTAGTCATTCTAAAACGCATTAACCATTTCAGTAGTAGTGTTATTATGTTATTAATGACCTCCAGAATCAAGAGCGTCTGTGCTCTGTATCTCACGCCTTCAAATGCCACCGCACGTTCACTGCGTGTCAGGATTATTTTCTGAGGCGCAAGTCATTTATTAAATAAAGAAAATATTAGCGCAGCTTCTCCTACCACAGCAAATTTAATTTTTACTGTTGATATTTAGCACCAGATAATCAGGAAGTGACGATTTTGTTTTCTTTGACTCGTTGGATGGAAACGCTGCTTTATTTGCATGTCTTTCATGCCATAATCCAGTTTTACGCATAAAGTTAAATCGCATTTTTGGATAGAAACCTAGCTAGAGACACCAAAACATTTAAAAAAGAATTTTCACTACAAATTTTTGAAAGCTAGTTTATATGTAAACATTTCATTATAAATGTACAAACAAAAGTCTATTTTGTTGTTTTGTACATCAAGTGGACTGGAGTAATGATGCTGAAAGTTTGGTTTTGCATCACAATAAAATAATATATTTTAAAAAATATACTACAATAGAAAACAGATATTATAAATAGTTTTTTTTACAATTTTACTGTATTTTATAATTAAATCAATTCATAAATCAGAAACATAAAAGAAATAAAAATTATTTAACTTTTTCACCACAAACTTGTGAAAGATTTCTATGCATTTATAGGATTGACTATTATAATGCACTCTTTGTTGGTTTACCTGCTAAATCAATTAAACGGCTGCAGTATATTCAAAACTCAGCAGCACACACTCTCACACACACTCCACCACGGCAGCACATTACTGGTGTGCTTTATAGCTTGCATTGGCTCCCAGTTCAGTCCCGTATCATTTTTAAAACACTCACACTTGCATATAAAGTTCTACATGGTACCTCTCCTTCCTATATCTGACATTGTCTCTCAGTACACACCTTCTCGTTCCCTGCGGTCTGCTGATACTCTCACCTTTCAACAGCTACCTTGTAGAATAAAAAAAAAAATGGGGGGGAGCCTTCTCTGTTGCTGCACTTAGGTTATGGAATGCTCTCCCTTATTCTGTAAGAAATGCTTCCACACTAGCTAGATTTAAGAAGATGCTAAAAACTCATCTTTTTAAGACTGCATTTTTAGATTCTTGATTATTCTGTGTTTATATTTTAGATCTTTTTTTATGTATACTTGTATTTTATTGCATGGTTGATTTCTCTGTTGTTGTAGCGTTTTGGGTCTTAGAAAAGCACATTATAAATAAAAATAAAATAAATAAGTGTATTATTATGTAAACTGTTTATATGTAAACAAATCATTTTGTTGTTTTGTTTTGCATCAAGTAAACTGCAGTAATGGTGCTGAAAATTCAGTTTTGCATCACAAAATTTTTTTTTTGTTTTAAATATGCTACAACAGAAACCAGATATTTTAAAATGTAATATTATATTAGTATTATATTTTACTCTTTTTACGCATCAGACAAAAAAAAAAACATTTAAAAGCTAGTTTATATGTAAACATTTCATTATAGTGCACAAAAAAGTAGTTTTTTTTTTATATTTGTTTTTTACATTTTTAAATATACTACAATAGAGACAATTTAAATTGTAACTTTTTTTTTTTTTTTTTTTTTTTTTACAATTTTACTCTATAATCAAATAAATAAATTGTTGAGCATACAAGGTCATTCAAATGTTGTATATGTAAAAATGTAGTAATAATAATGTAATATTTTTAGCAATCAGTGGACTTCCGACAGATGGCGTGCTGATTACCCTGGAGACACACACTGATATCATGCACAATATTTCCCACCCTTCTCATATAAACACTAGTCTTAATGTGATTCCATGTTTTGTTGCCAAGTTCAAACCTCCAGACAAGCTTTATAAAATGACCCTAGACTGATTCAGATGTTCAACTTACCTTTGGTGTCTGAATAAGTGGCTGCAGACATCATAATGCAAGACCTGAAAGTACAAATATATACAGTTGAGGTCTGAATTATTAGCAGAATTATTATTATTATTATAAAAATAAAAAATATACAGGGGGGGTATTTTTTCCCCCAATTTCTTTTTAACAGAAAGAAGATTTTTTCAACACGTTTCTAAAGTTTTATGAACTCATTTCTAATAACTGATTTCTTTTATCTTTGTCATCATGACAGAACATAATAATGTACTAGATATTTTTCAAGATACTAGTATTCAGCTTAAAGTGACATTTCAAGGCTTAACTAGGTTAATTGGGCAAGTTAAGGTAATTAGGCAAGTCATTGTATAACAGTGGTTTGTTCTGTAGACAATTAAAAATAATATTTCTTAAGGGGGGCTAATAATATTGACCTTAAAATGGTTTTACAAAAATTAAAAAGCTTTTATTCTAGCCGAAATAAAACAAGTAAGACTTTTTCTAGAAGAAAAAATATTATAGGAAATACTGTGAAAATTTCTTTGCTATGTTAAACATCATTTGGGAAATATTTTACTTGATCAATTGGAGTTTTACAGACAGTAATGTTCTCGAAGCATTTGAGAATATGCATATGAATAAAACAGAGAAGAAACCAACACAAAGGCCCAGCAGTTAATAGCAATCACGTATGCGTTAGTTATTTACAGTAGGTATTCATGGAATGATTACAGGAAATGAGTCTAACATGTCTCGGGATTTCAGCTTTTTCTTTCTCGCTCTCAATTTCTTCGTAATGCTGAAATTAATTCTTCTTGTTGGATGTTAATAACACCTAGTTCACTGGCAGTTCATCTGTCATGTGTGTTTTTCATCCATGTTCCTGAATTGTGAACATTCCGATGTTATTCGCACACTCAGAGGTAGGATTTCCCATAATCCCCCAGTGACACACATTAATAACATAAACCTGTCTCCTGGATAGCCTCAGTCTGATCTTGTTCACCCTGATCTGCAGCGGTGGGTTTTATTATTGAGCGGTTACATTGCTGTTTTTATCACGTTTATTAAACGTTGTTTAAATAAATGGGTTTTTTTTTTTTTTTACATGTTTTTTGTCGTCAATAATAATATTTGGGGGCAGCACGGTAGCTCAGTGGTTAGAACTCACAGCAAGAAGGTCGCTGGTTCGAGTCCCGGCTGGGCCAGTTGACATTTCTGTGTGGAGTTTGCATGTTCACCCCGTGTTGACGTCATACCTGTCAACCCTCCCGGGGATTCTCCCGTATTTTACAGTTCTATCCCGCCATCATCCCGTAAAAGTATTTTCCCGTATTTCTCCCGTATTTTCAGTCTTTCTCTGAAGGGTGGCAATAAACATTAAAGAGCAGAGCCTCCCTATACGCAACCCATACCGCCAAACCACCAGGGGCCGCCCTTTGCTCTTAAATGTGAGACTGTTCTGTGCTTTCACTTTGTTTAGGCATGAAAACACTTTGAAATAAATATAAAAACGGCAGGATTCCCTTTCCTTTTATTACAAGTGCCGTCTCCCCTTCATATGCAATCCTCAAAACAGACATATAGCGATGCGTGACTGTTAGCTGACGCGCTCCATAGTGATAAATAGAGGCTGTTTCCCAAACAGATTCTGTACACGCGATTTAAAACGGAGTGAAAGTCTGGGTTTTGGGTGCGTGTTTAAACAGACATATACACATAATTAATAATAATAATATCTAAAGATGTTGATCTTGGTTGGGTTTTTTTTCAAACACAACTAATTTCGTCCTAAATGAGCATAAAAAGTTAGGAAAGCAATTGAATGCTTACTTTATAACGTTAGATGGCTGCATTTTTAAAGTGACACCTGTTAATGTAATCAAACGAAAAAAATCTAAATAAATAAGAGATTCATTCGTTGCTCCTTAATCAGAATGTGTAAGTTATACAGTGAAGAAACGGCTAATGAGATTTGATAGCTTGATTTTATTTCATTATAATAGCTATTAATTTTAATAAGCTGAACTGTTTGCTAATGTATTTGCTGCTAATGTATATTATTTATTTTTTCTTTTGTAAATAATAATAATAAAACATATTACCGACCATTTAACTGTTTATTTACAATGAAACAGCTCCAAATCAACATATTAAGTAATTTGGGGATTTAAAAAAAAAAAGAAGGGGGGGGATCCCTTATTATGGTGGGCATATCCCTTATTTTCACATCCCAATGTTGACAGGTATGGTTCACATGGGTTTCCTCTGGGTGTTCCGGTTTCCCCCACATCCAAAGACATGCGCTATATGTGAATTGGGTAAGAAATTTGGCCGTAGTGTGTGGGTGTGTGTGTGTGAATGCGAGAGTGTAAAGGTGTTTTCCAGTACTGGGTTGCTACTGGAAGGGCATCCGCTGTGTAAAACATATGCTTGAATAGATGGCGGTTCATGGCAACCCCTGATAAATAAAGAACTTAACCAAAGGAAAATGAATGAATGAATGAATGAATGAATGAATGAATGAATGAATGAATGAATAATAATAGATGGCGGTTCATGGCGACCCCTGATAAATAAAGAACTTAACCAAAGGAAAATGAATGAATGAATGAATGAATGAATGAATGAATAATAATATTTGCTGATAATATGTGCTTGTAAATATCATTAGTGTGAAAAGGAACAAAAGTTGTTGCCATCATTCTACCCCATATTGTTCATTTTACCTACAAACTGTAGCTAAAAAATGTATTTGCAGTCTCACAAAATGTAGGCTGAGGCACATATTTCCAATGTGTTGATATTTCTTGGACATTTAAGAATATTTTTAATATCTCATGCATTTATATTAGAATTGTATACTTGTGTACTTTCCTTCGGCTCTACCCAATTCACCTGTACTTTGGACAGTGGGGGAAAATCAGAGCACCCGGAGAAAACCCATGCCAACACAGGGAGAACATGCAAACTCCACACAGAAATGCCAACTGACCCAGCCTGGACACGAACTAGCGACCTTCTTGCTGTGAGGCGACAGTGCTAACCACTAGGGCTGTGCAAAAATATCGATACATCTAACTATCGCGATAATTTCTTTTACCTCAAGTATCGATTCAAGTTGTGCCAAACGACCTCCTCCTCCACTCCTGTAGATGTCTCTAACTCGCGATCAACAAAACGCCAAGTAGTACGGTATCAGAAGTAAGCAAGAGTGAGCATGGCGGAAAATATAAAGGTGCCTCCAGCTTTTAGAGCGGAGTTTTAACGCTATGCAATATATATATAGTTCTCTGTTCAATCACACTGTGCAGTTCTAATGAATTGGAATGGATGGAAAATAAATTGGAATTTTAATTTGTCTGCCGACTTTATCAAGTTGTCAATATAACGTGGAACACATACTAATACAAACTATTGCAATATAGCACAATATTTATTGCATCGCAATATATCGTATCGTGACCCATGTATCGTGATATGTATCATATCGTGAGGCCCTTGCCAATACACAGCCCTACTAACCACTGAGCCACCATGCCACCTCCAAAATAGTCATTTGTACAAAGTAGTTATTTGACCAATAATATTCCATCTAATAATTTGTACCAAATAACATGTGACATAGAAGGTCTGTCATGTGCAAATACACTATACCAGGGCTATTCAATTAGTTTGTCATGGGGGCCAGTTCATGAAGAGCATCCCAAATGAGGGGCCGGAGAGATATGACTTGCAATATAAGTGATGACACAACAGCACTATAAGAGCCCATATGTTGTATTTTTGCTCCTTAAGACACCCACATGTGTTTTTCTACATTAAAATGTTAATATATTCTATTTTGAAACTACAAAACATCACTGCATTGTACAATGTGGCTTTATTTTCAAACATTCAAATGTTGTATTTCAAAGCACAACAAAAGCACTGCATCGCATAACTAGGCTTCTTCTACATTCAGACACATTCATATGTTGTTTTAAACTGCATAACAATTATGAATGCAACAATTATAGATTTTGATTGTACGATTATAGTCTAAAGAATAATCATGGTTTCACGGTTTTCACGTCTAATATATATTTAAGCTTTAGGCAAATATTTAAATGAACTGTTATCATCTGCGTTCATACATACAGTTGAAGTCAGAATTATTAGCCCCCCTTTGAATTTTTTTTTTTTTTTAAATATTTCCCAAATGATGTTTAACAGAGCAAGGACATTTTCACAGTATGACTGATAATATTTTTTCTTCTGGAGAAAGTCTTATGTGTTTTATTTCGGCTAAATTAAAAGCAGTTATTAATTTTTTAAAAACCATTTTAGAGACTAAATTATTAGCCACTTTAAGCTAATATTTTTTTGATAGTCTACAGAACAAACCATCGTTATACAATAACTTAATTACCCTACCCTGCCTAATTAACCTAATTAACCTAGTTAAGCCTTTAAATGTCACTTTAAGCTGTATAGATCTGTGTATCTATGTATCTTGAAAAATATCTAGTCAAATATTTTTTTTACTGTCATCATTTCATTTCATTTCATTTTCTTGTCGGCTTAGTCCCTTTATTAATCTGGGGTCGCCACAGCAGAATGAGCCGCCCACTTATCCAGCATATGTTCTATGCAGCGGATGCCCTTCCAGCCGCAACCCATCTCTGGGAAACATCCACACACTCATTCACACTCATACACTACGGACAATTTAGCCTACCCAATTCACCTGTACCACATGTCTTTGGACTGTGGGGGAAACCCACGCGAACGCAGGGAGAACATGCAAACTCCACACAGAAACGCCAACTGACCCAGCCCAGCCGAGGTTCGAACCTGCAAAATAAATCAGTTATTAGAGATGAGTTATTAAAACTATTATGTTTAGAAATGTGTTTAAAAAATCTTCTCTCCGTTAAACAGAAATTGGGAAAAAAATTAATCAGAGGAGCTAATAATTCTGACTTCAACTGTACATAATCATTTTAATAATAATTTGTCTAACATATCTTTTGTTTACATTGCTCTGAAAGCCACACACAACTCTCATCGCTAAAGCTTTTCTACTCGGTGCGTCTGGAAGGCGTGAACGCAACGCTCCGCTTGCGCACGCATATTGGCATATATTCTAATACTGGAAATAACGAACTTGAGCGCGGCAAAGACGCGATATGTGAACACGTTAACACGTTTCTAAACAAGATAGTTTTAATAACTCATTTCTAATAGCTGATTTCTTTTGTCTTTGTCATGATGACAGCACAATATTGTACTAGATATTTTTCAAGATACTAGTATTTAGCTTAAAGTGACATTTAAAGGCAATGGAATATAACATTAATTAAAGGGGCTAATAATATTGACCTTAAAATGGGTTTACAAAAATTAAAAGCTGCTTTTATTCTAGCCAAAATAAAACAAATAAGGAATTATAGGAAAATATTATGGGAAATACTGTGAAATTTCTTTGCTCTGTTAAACATCATTTGGGAAATATTTGACTTGATCAATTGGAGTTTTACAGACAGTGATGTTTTCGAAGCATTTGAGAATATGCATATGAATAAAACAGAGAAGAAACCAACATATGTGAACGACCCGCTGCTATAGTTAATCCAGTGTGTGAGCGTATTAGCCTTGGTGTAGCTATAAGCTCGGAACTTTAAACTAGCGCACAGGTGGCATAACTTTGTTTAATTCCAGCAGTTTTGTTCTGTGCAACAGAAATGCGCTGATGAGAAGCCCTTAAGATTAAAGATCCAAATGTTTTTGGCTGCTCGCGCCATTTTCTTAATGTCAGGTGACTCACGCTCTGCGCAGCCTTCAACTGCAGCTCGTGCTGTATTGAACAGACGCAGATCACTTCATAAATGTAGCGGCTGTTTTTCGACTGAACTAATTTTATTTTTGATCTCTTGGTCACACTATTTGGAGGGCCGGAACTAATTGGCTGCCAATTGAATAGCGCTCCACTATACCATCAAAAAGTCTAGG
Source organism: Danio kyathit (assembly GCA_903798195.1). Taxonomy (NCBI): domain Eukaryota; kingdom Metazoa; phylum Chordata; class Actinopteri; order Cypriniformes; family Danionidae; genus Danio; species Danio kyathit. The sequence goes on from LR812539.1 coordinate 9,722,535, forward strand.
GTTACTATAGTTTTTTTTTCTCCATATGAAACAGAGATGCATTTTTTTATTTTATCTTTTGTTATACAAATTCATGCATTTTACAGACTCAAAACATTTGAACAGTGTCTCAACATGTGTTACTTAAAGCCTGGTTTATACTTCTGCATCAAGTGATCGGCGTAGCCTGTGTCAAGCCTCGCGCGTAGCCGTGCATTTATAATTCTGCGTGCTGTTTCTGTTTCTCTGCAATACACTTCCGAAACGCTAGCTGGCAGTAGGTGTTTATGCTTCTCTGTGTCGAGTTTCTTCGCTGGTGTTTTGTGTTTTCTGAACACTTCCTTAATGTACAAGTGGCTCAAATTTGTTCATTTTGAGGCGGGAACTGGTGGACGTGCAACAACTTTAATCATAAGGTAAACAAAACAACAATCTCCATCCGGAGCTTGTAAACACTCGCTGCATCGGGCGTGCAGCTCTCACCTCCGCCCACACTCGTCAGCACTACCAAGCCTATCAATCACAGAGCTTGCGCTACGTGTACGCGTTACATTTTTTGAGAGGTGCGCGTCAACGACGCCGACGGCCACGGCGAGGGGCTATGCGACCACACGTAGGCTGCGCCGTAGCATATGCGTGCGCTTGACGCAGAAGTATAAATCAGCCTTTATACATACAGGGCAGTTTAATGTTTAATTTTGACTAGCTGATGAACATTCTACCACATTGATTTTTTTTTATTTTATAACATTTTTACGTATATACTGAATAATTTACTCATTTATACGTGATCATATTTCTCACTTCTTTATTTAGAACTTCAGGGCAAATGTTTAATTAATAATGTAGAAATATAAAATGAATAATAATACAATATGAAATACTTTTACAAAACGTAATGAATACAGCTCCAACAAAAAAAGCTAAATAAAATGTAAACATTGGAACTTTCTCACGATGCTGTTATTTATGCTTCTTGTCTGTATACCCATAATGGCATCTAATATTACACTCATATCAGACAATTATGAAAAAGTATTGACATAATGTATTTTGTGACACCACAATATAAACAATAATGCCAAATATCAAATGATAGACTTTATTTTTATCCATATGATACACATCTAATTTTACATACATTTCTATTTGAATATCCCTGATTATTAATAGCAACCTGTATAGCATGTTCATCTATTTGTAAATATCTGATTCTGGTTAATACGACTTGTATATCATGTTCATAGTTCATCCATCTGTAATATTACCCATAGTTTTCTATTATTGCACTTATATATACAGTTGAAGTCAGAATTATTAGCCCCCCCTGTTTATTTTTTTCCTAAATTTCTGTTTAACAAAGAGAGAAGATATTTTTCAACACATTTCATTTCTATTTCTATTAATAACTCATTTCTAATAACTGATTTATTTTATCTTTGCCATGATGACAGTAAATAATATTTGACTAGATATTTTTCAAGACACTTTATACAGCTTAAAGTGACATTTAAAGGCTTAACTAGGTTAATTAGGTTAACTAGGCAGGTTAGGGTAATTAGGCAAGTTATTGTATAACGATGGTTTGTTCTGCAGTCTATCGGAAAAAAATATAACTTAAAGGGGCTAATAATTTTGTCCTTAAAATGGTGTTTAAAAAATTCAAAACTGCTTTTATTCTAGCCGAAATAAAACAAATAAGACTTTCTCCAGAAGAAAAAAATATTATCAAACATACTGTGAAAATTTCCTTGCTCTATTAAACCTCATTAGGGAAATATTTAAAAAAGAAAAAAAAAAAAAAAACTCAAAGGGGGGCTAATAATTCTGACTTCAACTGTATATCCTTATATCGAAATCTTCTATTTTCAATTGTTTCTTACATAATAGTATATACAGTCCCATCCATTGTGATGCAATCCACACTACCTATATAAAAAAAAAACACAGTCACTCCAGACACCCCCGTCCCGTCTAATCCAATTCTCCAATTTCAGTTTCCTCTCAGATCAAACAGATTATTGTAGTGGGTGAGATAAGGTTTCGGCAGCGGGACACACCCTCTGCAGTCTGGCCCAGCCGGAGAGGCGACGACAGGGCCCGAGAGAGAGACCCGTTTGGGTTTTTTTTTTTTTGTGGGTCAGACCTTTGGATTCCCTGAGAGTCGGGTTACGTGGTGTGAACATCTCTCCTGGGAACGATGGGATGCTGTTATTGTTCTCGGGTGTCATTACTCTGTGATGAATCTGAGCAATATGTCAACACCACGCTCACGTCCACTGGATTTAATGAGTTTCTGTCTTCTGTCCAACACAATAAAAGATGTTTTGAAGAAAGTTGGTAGCCAGTGGCATCCATAGCTGTTTTCCAGCATTCTTCAAAACATCTTCTATTGCTTTCAATTAAAAAAGAAAAGTTTGAAAGAAGTGCAGAGTGAATAAATGATAAATTATTACTTTTATTCACAACAACAATGATGGAAATAAATATAAAGATTACTATATTTTCCAACGGTAATGATTTGTTTATTTTAAGCTGTGCACTACAGATTCAAAATGAATGAAAGTAAATGATTTTACTTGGAAAGAAACTGAAAACTTAAGTTTACAGTTGCAAAATACATGAAATCATGTTTTTACATTGAGCATTGTAGAGTACAACTGCAAAAAAATCAATTTCTTGATCTAAATTTTGCAGATGCACTCTTTGGATTTATATTAATGGCTGATGCTTCCTTTGTTGCAAAGATACCAAGGTAAAAACAGATACTTTTAGGTAGGTGAGATCTAATGTAACTTTAAATACAAGAGGAGAAATCATAACTACTTTTGGAGTCATACAAGTCGTATCAAGTTTTAGTTACTGATTGTATTGGAGCCTGTTATTGTACCCCCTTGTAACAAGCAGTGAACCCAGCTCAATCTAATCTAACAGTAAGCATTTGTGGTCGAATAAAAACAGCACACCTGCAACGATACAGGAGACAACACAAAAGAAGTTGAAGCTAGTGCTGGATACTTGAAGTACTTTTAGTACAATTTGCTAGTCTGGCTTCTGTAGCTTCCATGTACTTCCCCCCTCTCACTCCAAAAGTAGAACCAATTGTTTTCCAGACATTCATCTTTACAGCATCATTCAAAAGTCTGAATGAAATCATAATTTACGATGTTTATTTGCTAGTGCGCATTGTTTAGTCTTAGAGCCTTCGCACACTGAAGTCAAACATTTTCGTATGCGATATTTTCGTATTCATATTCGAAAAATGTTATGCGTATTTAATAATTTATTTATTTTTATTAACATTTCAATTCAGTACAACATTTTAGTCAATTCAAGCAGTGATGCTTTGTTCTCTTTCAGAAATATTGAGGAAGGAAAATTCACCTCATTAAAACGCTACGTGGGATTATTCCGAAATGCAAAGTTTATTTCAGTAAAGTAAAAATTAATCCATGCCAATTTTAAAAGGGACCTATTATGCAAAAGTCAGGTTTATAAGGGGTAGGGATGTCCCAATCAGGGGTTTTTTGCCCTCGAGTTCGAGTTAGAGTCATTTGATTTTGAGTATCTACCGATACCGAAACCCAATCCGATACTTCTATAATACATAAAGAATAAAGAAGAGCGAAGAAACAGATGCAGGATGTTCCTTATTTTTGATTTAATTCACCTTATTTTAACATTCAACAACTCTGTTAACAAACAGAGCACTTCTGTGAGGTAGCTTCAACAATCAAGGAATAAATAACATCAATTCTTCACTTTTGGACTTCAGTCAGTGCAACAATAAATATAAAAAACCTAATAGAAAAACAAACAGCACCTCAACTTAAAATACCCGGTAGGCAATCCCAAGTTTACATATCTCACAGTTTGCTATGGCAATGTTGTCGTCATCAACTTTATAATACCTCCAGAGTGCAGACATGTTCGTCCTTTCCGCTTCAAGCTGCTTCCATGTTCTACTTTGCTGGCATTTAACCAATAGTGTCTCTGCACCAAAGTGTTGTCATGTCGCACGCGTTGCTGTTTCTGTGTGAAGTCAAGAACAAGGTCTAACTCTGTGCCACCGCATAACTATAGACGCGTTTAAAAATAATGAGAAAAAATATATATTCGAGTCCTCATCGAGAGGTAACGTCTGATTCCGATCGAGTCTGAAACCACATGTTCGGGCCCGATTTCCGATCACGTGATCAGATCTGGACATCCCTAATTAGGGGATTAAACAGAGTTGTGTGGAAACGGTGTGTGAATATAACCAACCTCTAATAGGGTTGGGCCGATAGACGATGCCATCGTCCATCGCCGATGGCCAACAAACTTCACGATGCTGAGCCGGCATCGTGATCCATCGCCCCGCCCCACATTTATATTGATATATAACTTATTATTTGCATGTCATCTTAATAGCAATAACGGTCTTTTCATGAGCTGTTAAATTTTACAAATAGCTGCAGCTTGCATGGCTGTCAGCATCGTGATGATTAAATGAAGGATTATACAGTATCTCTCGTGCTTAAAATGTGTAGATTCAGTGGCAAACGCTGTTACCTGCAAACCCCGTCCCACAGACTTTACAGTGAATGTCTTTAGTTATTTTCATAGCGGACTTGAAGACACTGGAAGTCTTTTATCCACTCTTGGAAAAGTGTAAATGGTGGATTAACATTCAGCACATGATCACTAATCAGGTGTGCCATTATTAGTAACGTTAGGGTTTCTAAAACTAAATCTGTCAGTGTTATTTTCATTCTCTCATCTTCAGCGCTTCACATTTCCGCGGTTGTAGCTCCTGTCATCTGAAAGCAGAAGGCATTGACTGAGTGATTGACAGCTGATATTAACCAATCCATTTACGTTCAGTTCTAGAGCAGTGGGCCAATAAGAAGAGCACAAAGGCGGGGCAAGCATTGCGGGCTTTTTTTTTACTACAGCAAGTTCACATAACAACTGTTTTAATCTGTTCCCGAGCGATGCGTTTGACGTATTTAGGTGCAAAGATAAATGTCTCCTAAATCCGCGCACGCGGTGAGGATTTTGCAATGAAAACAGTGAAAATGTATGCACTTGCACAAATGCTTCCAAATGTATTTTTAGGTAGCATAGATAAAATTTCGGGCGCATATGCAACCAAAACGATTGAGCCCTAGCATCTTTACTTGTTATTATTTCCTCATAATAATAATAAAATAAGGAAGTTATCATCAAATCACAATACAAATTACAGTGAACTCCAAACCAACTCTCGTCTCCTCCACCAGCTGTGGGGAAAAAGCCATTATAACGACACAGATCACTCCGCCTATTCATGCCAGAGTCCTGCGGTAATTTGTGTGTAACTTTATTTATTTATGGTTTGGTTATGGATAAAGCAAAGACCACGTGGGTCAGGTAGTGAAAACGGTAGGCTACAATTAATTAATTCGTTATGAATTAATTGATATTTAACAACAACCACCCCCACCACCGCCTACGACGACGATGCCACGTTTCACATTAGACATCGTACAATGCCAAATTGGTCAACATCGCCCAACCCTAGCCTCTAATGATTAAAATTAACTCATTCTACTTTTTTAATCATATAATGTACGTGTCATCAGAGGGGGAAAGCCTCGCATAATAGTGACGATCTCTCCCTCATTAGCATAAATAGTCACTGTTCCTGCTAAGAACAAAGTCAGTGATAAGAGCCTTTATATATGTGGAGTTTTAGGATGCACAAGACACATTTTCAGTTTCTAAAAGAGATAACGTTAGTCCTCTTTTGAATCTGCCACTATGCTGACACATAGGCATTTATAGCTCCACCCTTTTTTGAAAAGAGCACAATCTCATTTGAACTTAAAGCAACAGTCACCAAAACTGCACAATTCAGCTCAAAGCCTAAAAGGGGCAGATTCAAAGAGCTATAAAAAATTATTCATGGGGTATTTTTAGCTGAAACTTCACACACACACTGTAGGAAAATCAATGACTTTTTAAAAGGGGCATAATAGATCCCCTTTAAAGTTAATTTTTAATTACTACAATTTTATTTTACTAAAATGTGATTACTAAAAAGTCCCCCTCCAAAAAAAAATAAAGAAAAAAAAATATGCAAACAGAATTCAGGAAGAAAAATAAAGAAATTTGAGCATCAATAAAACAAATGCCATATAGACTCCTATTTATCATTATGGTGGTTGTTGGTGTGAAGGGGTCTTTATCTTGCAGACAGGTGAAGAATACACCTGCGCTGTTACACCTGTAATATCCCCTGCAGGTCAAAAACACATGAAAGCGTCCCTGCGACACACCCTTGCCGTGGCCTTCCTGTTCCCATGCTGCCCTCTGGCCACGGATGGGCTTGTTGACTAGTCTGGGATCACATTGACGAACAGAAAGGAAGATGCACACAAAGCTCAGTCTTTGTCCGATGTTGCGAACGCTGCTATCATGTGTTAACGTTCGCTCTCAGCTGTGAGTTATATCACTCTTTTCCAACTCCAGGACTCTCTAATATATCCAAGCCTTTTCCTCCCTATCTCTGAAAATATGTTTGTCCCCAGTGCTGGCGAGGGCAGGATGTTTATGTAAGGTCTTATCGTGTCAATTTAATGATGCTTTAATTGTGCGTCTTAACGATTGTTGCGCGGTCAGGCTTCGCATTTGACTCTTGGTTTTATCTGTGGAGGACAACATGGAGCTGCTCGGGGCCTTTTACCGTAAAAAACTGCGGAGGAAGCAGAAAACGACTCTTGGACGGTCAGACGGGGCTCTTTGTAAGACTCCGTCAGAGACCAGCGTGAATGGTTTGGCTACTGGACTGATCTCCAGAGTGCTCAGACTTACTGGAAGGTAAAATGCTGATTGTGTTGGGAATGATAGTGGTAGACTGGTAATCAGAGTGTTGTGGGGTTGATGAGGGACATTTGAGTTGACTTATTGTGTTATTAATACGTTAAGCTGAAATTAAGGGATACTTAAAGGAATAGTTCATGCAAAAATGTCAATTCTGTCATCATTTACACTCAAAAAATGATCTTTGTTCAAATTACTTATTTAAAATGAGCTGAGAAAACACAATTCTTAAGGTTTTTTTTGGGACAACTTCATGTAAGTTTTATGTTAAATCAACTTACATTTGTAAAAACTATTAAGTTAACATAATTCCTTCATGTTGTCCCAATGCATATACATTTTTTTTACAGATTTAAACTTTTATGTTGAACACAAGAGAAGATATTTTGAAAAATGTTGAACATTGTAACCATTGACTTCCATAGTATTTGTTTTTCCTACAATGGAGGTCAATGGTTTGGTTTTCAGCTTTCTTCAGTGTTCAACAGAATAAAGAAACTCATAGGTTTGAAATCACTTGAAGTAGAAATGGCAAGTAAACTTATATTTTTGGAGTGAACTATCCCTTTAAGACTGAAATTAAAATTCTGGCATGCTTTATTTCACAGAGATCTTTAGGAAAATGTTTTATATTCTTTCTGTTGTTGTTCTTCATGTGATTTTGTTCACTCTAAAAACAGAACCAGCTTATGTTGTTTTCCAGATAAGCATTGTCCTTAAAGTGAAAACCAAGCAGTGAAATTAAACTTTATTTATTTGATTTTGATTGATCATTGATTGATCATTTATCAGCTAGAGAAAAATGGCCTTGATGAGGGCCCTTAAAGTTGAGTTATTGCACTATTGATATGCTGAGCTCAAATTAAGGGGTAGTTCACGCAAAAATGTCAATTCTGTCATCATTTACTCACCCTTTACACTCAAAAAATAATTATCTTTGCTGTTTGTTCAAATTACTTATTTCAAATGAGCTGAAACAACACAATTCTTGAGCTTTTTGGAGGACAAAATTGTTCAATCCACTTAAATTTGTAAAAACTAGTAAGTTAACAGAATTGCTTCATGTTGTCCCAATACAAATCGATTTTTACAGCATTTTTTACAGTGTACTTGATTTAAACTTATGTTGAACACAAGAAAAGATATTTTGAAAAATGTTGGAAATTGTAACCATTTACTTCCATAGTATTTGCTTTTTCTACTATATGGAAGTCAATGTTTAGGTTTTCAGCATTCTTCAAAATATTTTTTTTAGTTTTCAATAGAATAAAGAAACTTTTAACAAAGTTTTGAAATCACTTGAGGGAGAGTAAACTGTAAATAAACTTAAATTTTTGGGGGTGAACTATCCTTTTAAGACTGAAATTAAATTTCTGGCATAATTTACTTCAATCATCGTTATCTTTTTAGTAAAATGTTTTTATGTTCACTTTTTTTTTTATTTTGTTCACTCCAAAGACAGAATCAGCATATCTTGTTTTCCAGATATGCATTATCCTTAAAGCATCTGTCAAAACTTCAAGCAGTGAAATTAAACTTTTATTTATTTGATTGATCACTGATTGATCATTTATCAGCTAGAGAAAAATGGCTTTGATGAGGGCCTTTAAACCTGAGTTAATGCTTTATAAACCTGTTGAGTTAAAATTAAGGGATACTTAAAAAAAGAAATGCATACAGTTGAAGTCATAATTATTAGCCCCCCTATTTATTTTTTTGCCCAATTTCTGTTTAACGGAGAGAAGACTTTTTCAACACATTTCTAAACATAATAGTTTTAATAACTAATTTCTAATAACTGATTTATTTTATCTTTGCCATGATGACAGTAAATAATATTTGACTAGATGTTTTTCAAGACACTTCTATACAGCTTAAAGTGACATTTAAAGGCTTAACTAGGTTAATTAGGTTAACTAGGCAGGTTATGGTAATTAGGCAAGTTATTGTATAATGATGGTTTGTTCTGTAGACTATCGAAAAATTATATAGCTTAAAGGGGCTAATAATTTTGTCCCTTAAATGGTTTTAAAAAAAATTTAAAAACTGCTTTTATTCTAGCTGAAATAAAACAAATAAGACTTTCTCCAGAAGAAAAAATATTATCAGACATACTGTGAAAATTTCTTTGCTCCGTTCAACATAATTTGGGAAATATAAAAAAAAAAAAAAAAATTCAAAGGGGGACTAATAATTCTGACTTCAACTGTATATTTTAGGAAATGTTTGTGTTTCTTATTTGCATGCAATGTTGGTTTGGACCCCTTTGTATTTGTAAAGACAAAATTGTATAAACAAAAATTGCATTGCATTCAATCCTAATCCCTGATTTGTTTCCACTTGAATTTGAAATTGTTAAAATAGTCATATTTACATGTAACATTTATATAGTTGTTGTTGATTACATACACATTTGCATGTTTTTATTTTAGAAATATTTAGTAAATTCCAAAGTATTTCTGCATTTATTAATATTTTGATTTGGATTACATTTTTATAATTACATTGTTTCTTTTTTTAGTAAGCTTAGTCATAATAATACCATATAGTCATTCAATTTAGTGGAAACAACACAATTTTTATGGTTTTGGGGGGGGGATAACCTACTTGTTTTATGCTCAATCCACTTAAATTAGTAAAAATGAATAACTTAACCTAATTCATTCATGTTGTCCCAACACAAATCGATAGTGCGGAATCCAGCATTTTTTTACAGTGTATTTTTGTAGTACTAGTGTTTTGTATTTTAGTATATTTATTAATATTTAGTAACACAAACTTACATTTAGTTTACATTTTCAGATTACTTTGCCATGTTCTTAGTTATTAGTATTTTTTTAAATGTCATTTTACCATTTTAGCTTAATTATTTTTTTAAATTTAACTTTATATGTTAATCATTGCTTCCGGTAACACTTTACAATAATGATCACATATAATGCAAGTTATTTATGTTATGTTAACCCTCTACTGCACACATTATGATAGATCTATAAAAAAAATTGACTGTAATGAAGTGCTGTAAAAAAAATAAAATTGGGGAATTTTTTTTTAAAGGTACTTTATAATATGTTGCCATATGGCAACAACGTCCAATAGTGGATCTAACTTAGAAATTTCAAATTTAGAATGTTCCTTGTAATTAATAATTTTGTTGTTTGTTTTGATTTAATTGGTGTTGCAGTATTATAAACTTTGACAATTATACATACTGTCACAATTTCCAGCGATCTAATCCTTGTAATCGTGTCATAGAAAAACACTGCATGTCATGTGACTTATCCAAAGCACATCGTTGGTTAAACTAAGGTCTTTTCTTTCCAACAAATAAATAAATAAAATAAAATTAGAACATTGGTCTTAAAGAAACAGTGCCAGGGAAATAAACATAAATATCATGTTGCTTTATGGCAACATCATGCGGTAGAGGGTTAAATATGATACACCGGTGTTTTGGAATATGGAAAAACTGTATCTGATTGGGCAGTTAAAAGATTTAACTTGGGCCATCACCATACTGTGGGAATTTGTAATTACAATAAGTGAGATCTGAGACGTGACTCGCCACAGATAATCTGTTGCAGGGGGTTAAAGTCCTTGGCATCTGGCTGAGATCAATACCTTTTATTACGTTTGGCTAGCTTAAGCGATCTACTCCCAGGAGGGGGTAGAAATCAGGGGCAGTGCGATTTACTTCCAGAAGGAAGTTGAAATTGGGGGGCACGTAATTAGAGCTGTAAAGCTTAACTTTTCGATTGAAGGTGAAAAATCGAATCTGTTGAAGGCGTCCAATAGATTAATAGGTACCGAAAAAGTTCACCGAGGGGGTGGTTGGGGGGCTGATCACCAGAATGGGGAAGTCCCAGAGTAAAATGAGAAAATATGATACACTGGTGTTTTGGAATATGGAAATCTCTACGCTGTTTTCATCTGTTTTTATATTATTTGTTTTCATTTTATTTATTCTTGTCTCTTTTATTCGTGTTTATGTAAAGAACTTATAATTGCCACTGTGTATGAAATGTACTATACTGTATAAATAAACTTGTCTTGCCAGCTTTTATTAATAATAATAATAATTTTAATAATAATTCATTCACTTTATTTGTAAATGGCGTCTTTCTAGACACCCAAGGTCGCCTTACAATAAGCATCAACATGCTAGAACAAATAAACAAATAATAAAACATCGACCAAAAGTATAAACACACATCGTGAATATAAAATAACGTGATACAAAACATAATAAAAAATTGTTAAAGGAAAGCCTGCTTAAAAAGATGGGTCTGTAGACGAGATTTAAATGTGTCAAGACTATCACTGCTCCTTTGATCCAGGGGAAGCGAGTTCCATAGCCGAGGAGCAGAGCTAAAAGATCTGTCTTAATCGGGTGCAAGGTGGTACTAGGGAGAAAGAGTTGGCGGATGTAAGAGTGCGAGAAGGGGTAAAAATATGGAGAAGTTCGGTGAGATATTGAGGAGCAAGATTATGAAGTGCCTTGAAAGTTAGAAGTAATATTTTAAAATCAATACGAACTTTTACCAGGAAGCCAGTAAAGTTGATAAAGAAGTGGTGTGACTCGTGAGATGGAGATGACACGAGCTGCATGGTTCTGAACCATTTGGAGTTTATGGAAGAGTTAAGAAGGAAGCCCAGAAAGAAGTGCATTACAATAGTCAAGACGTAAAGTAACTAATGCGTGGATAAGAATTGCTGTGTTAATGGTTGTGAGAGAAGGGCGGAGATGAGTGACATCACGCAGGTGGAAATATGCAGTACGTGTAATATTATTGATGTGACCTTCAAATGAGAGTGTGCTGTCCAAGATGACACCCAGACTCTTTACCTGCGCAGAGGGAAGAATTGTGTTATTATCAATGTCTATTGTAAAATCATCAGCTTTATTTAAAACACTTTTAGTCCCGATGAGAAGGGCTTCAGTTTTGTGGCTATTTAATTTTAAAAAGTTAGCTGAAAGCCAGATTTTTATTTTAGCTAAACTTCTGCTCAAAGCAGAAGGAGGAAAAGAACTGGAGGGCTTGGTGGACAGGTAGAGTGGAGTGTCGTCAGCATAGCAGTGAAATTGTATGTTGTATTTTCTAAAAATGTGACCAAGAGACAATAGATATATGATAAACAGGAGTGGACCCAGTACGGAACCTTGTGGTTAAAACCACAAAAATAATTAAAACCCAATTAAATATAGTTTAACATTAACTAATCCATAATTAAATCCCAATGCTGTGCCTATTAACATTAATTCACTGTGAGCCAACAAGACCTAATGCTGCGTTCACACCAGACGCGGAAGAAGCGTCAAGCGCGAGTGATTTACATGTTAAGTCAATGCAAACGCGTGAATAGGCATCCTGCGGCGCGATACGCGTGAATGACGCAAACTGAATCGCTTAAGCACCGCTGGAAGCCCCAGTCATCCAGGTTAAGTTTCTGGAGGAGTTTATGAGCCCACAGCGCTGGGTGCACCTCTGAAAGTATCTAGTGGACTCAGACACGGCTCCAAACGTATCGACGCTGCATGTTTTACAGCCTTCATAAAGCACATAAACACAGGTATTTTATCAATAAAATCCATGTTAGCCATTTAGCAACGAAGCTACATTCACCGAGCAGACAGAAGCCCTGCCCATGACGCAAATCCGCGTCTGTTCTGAAGTGAATTTGACGCGCGAATGAAGCGAGTAAACTCAAATGTTCACGCGTCTATTTACTCGCGAATAGCGCGATTTAGCCGCGCGTTCCGCGTCTGGTGTGAACGCAGCATAACAATTAACGACAGTTATAGTTTTCACTTACTAAACTTAACCAAGATGAATAAATACTGTCATAAATGTATTGTTCATGTTAGCAAATACATTAACTGTGCTTTTAATTCAGCGAAAACAACTAGTTCTCTTTTTTTTTTTTTTCAGCTATAGTTTTTCACCCAATACTTTATTTTTAAACTTAAAAGTGAAACATGTCCAGTGGTTATTGCGCCGACATATGGTGCTGCAGCACTCTGGGCGTCCCAAATTCAAATGCCAGCCTGTGGACCTTTTCCAATCCTACCCCCCTCTCTCTCCCACTTCACTTCATGTCAAATTAAGGCAAAAATGGCAAAAATAAATATTTAAAAAAATAATAAAGCATAAAAATAATCAAATGTATGCAAAACATAAATAAAATCATGCCACTCATGCAATTTAGAGTCGTAATCTGCATATCATTACAGCAAGTATTTAAAAAATGCAGCATAATTATCCTCCTCCCTGATTGAAACGTCTGCGTTCCTTTGAATCTAGATAAGTGTTTCTGGATCAGAGTTTCCTGTTTACCCTCCAAGCATCAGAAGGTGATCAAGGGTGTTTTCTGTCATCTGCAGTTCTTTTACTTTACTTTCAGATCTCGTTGGAGTCATTATGACAGATCTTGTCCAAATCTGAAGGAGTTGGTCTTTTAAAGAAGGGTGTGTTAAAGCGGCTGGAAAGATACTTCAATGGGAGTTTATCATATAGGCCAGATGTTTCGCAGATGCAGGGCTTGATCTTGGTCTCTGTAGAGCAGGGTCAGAGTTTAAGAGAGTGGGTTATTGAGGAAACATGACTACGTGGAGGAAAAGACACTTCATTGTTTGAGAAATGAGTTAATCATTTGTATCTGCGGAGGAAAATCTGCAGCTAGACAAACAGTGCAGAGTAATTTGCTTATTTTAGCATTTGCAATATCACTAACAATTATAAGTTTAATAATGGAGTGGCACAGTGGCTCAGCATTGTCATAGCATTGTCGCCTCACAGCAAGAAGGTAGCTGGTTTGAGTTCCAGCTGGGCCAGTTGGCATTTCTGTGTGGAGTTTGCATGTTCTCCCAGTGTTGGCGTGGGTTTTCTCCAGGTGCTCCATGTTTCCAAACACATGCGTTATAGGTGAATTGGATTAACTAAATTGGCCATCGTGTATGTGTGTGTGTGAATGTGAGAGTGTATGGGCATTTTCCAGTACTGGGTTGCAGCTGGAAGGGCATCCGCTATGTAACACATATGGTGGAATAATTGGCGGTTCATTCCACTGTGGCAATCCCTGGTAAATAAGGGACTAAGCCGAGAGGAAAATGAATGAATGAATGAATGAATGAATGAGTGAATAATATTAATTGACTATATGTATTGTTTAAAGTCTATTTATTAGTAATAATTTTGAATAATGGTAATGCTGTAAAATGATGGTCCATTAGTTAAATGTTGGCATTTTTTTACTTGAACTACATAGGAACATTCTTGTATAGCATTTATTAATCATAGTTCAACATTTACTAAGGCATTAGTAAAAATCCAAAGTTGTGCATGGTAATATTAGTTAATGTATCATGAGTTAACGTGAACTAAAAATGGACTTTATTTTCAAAAACGTTAACAAAGATGGCTTAATACTGTAACAAATGTATTGTTAATTATTTGTTCATATCAGTAAATACATTAACTAATGGAACATTTTAAAGTTACCATAAAAACATTGTTTAAATTTACATTTAATAATAATAATAATAATAATAATAATAATAATTAATAATAATAATTGCAATTGTTAATCTGATGGCAATTCGTAACTTTTTGACTCAGTGGCTAATTCGTATTCATTTGTACACTCTCAGAAACAAAGGTACAAGAGCTGTCACTGGGGTGGTACCTTTTCAAAAGGTACAAATTTTTACCTAAAAGGTCCATATTAATACCTCAAGGGTACATATTATTGCCTTAAAAGTACAAAAGTGCTCCTCTTAAAATTTTTAGGTACTAATATATACTTTTGAGGTACCAATACGGACCATTTAAATACAAATGTGTACCTTTTGAAAAGGTACCACCCCAATGACAGCTCGGCTACCTTAATTTCTGAGAGTGTACAGACTCATTCGTACATTTAAGCAGAAGCGGTTCTAGACCAGAGTAACTGGGGGGACCGGGAAGGGGCCACTTGCACTTTTAGGGGGCACACTTTAACATGCATCACAAAATACTTAATTATTTTACTTAAATAATTTTACTTATTATTTTACTTAAATCATTGTTTACATGTATCACTCTGCCGTCTTCAGAAACAAGCTAATTAAATAACTTGAACGCAAGATAATCTTCCATGTTAATTTTTTTGACAAGTAACTTTGTATTGTAGCAGGATAAGACATTTCTAACATTCAAGTACATCAAGGCACATTTTTGCACCTGTAAACTTTAACAGACACAGTTGGTCAACTTTTTTGCCCTCCCATTAACTTAAAATAATGTTTTCCAAGTGATCTTTAAAAAAAAACAAGGAAATTTTCACAGTATTTCCTATAAAACAATATATATATTCTGGAGTCATAATAAGTCTTTTTTCTTTAGTTTATTTCTTGAATAAAGGCAGGTTTTAATTTAAAAAAATAATAATAATGTTAAGGTCAGTATTATTAGTTTCCTTAAGAAATATTTACTGTATATTTTTTGATTGTCTACACAACAAACCAGTTATACAATAACTTGACAAATTTTTCTAACTTTCCTAGTTAACAAGTTTTTGAATTACATTTTAATCTGAATCAAAGACTACAGAATACTTAAAGGGACTTTGTCTAAATACAACTTGCAAAATCTTGCAAAATAACTAAAATATTCTGCACTGACTGTCACAGTGGGAAAGATAAAAAAGTAGTTATTAGAAAATAAACTTTTATGTCTAAAAACGTGTTGTAAATAATCATGTGTTGAAGACTCGTGCTTGATGTTACAACTGAAGACAAAAATGAATGAAGCCACAACTAAACGGAGCGTGACTGAAAACTACATTTAATCATTGTGTTACATCTGTTCTCTGGTACTTGCCGACTGTTTGTAAATTTAAGACTGCATTTCCTAACGTAAAACTATGTACGCTCAATTTCTGATTAATTATAGCCTCTGCATAGCCGAGGACTTCCTCTATTAAAAGTGTTCAAATCGCTATTGAAAACAGCAGTCTAATATAATCAACAGTGGACATTTTGATAGTTTTTCACAACATGAACATGACTGAATCTTTTTATTACCTGTGTTAATTTGGGGGTTGACTTTTGATGAATGCGGGGAACTGATGCACGCAGCACCGTCACTGACAGAGAGAGTGAGTGCGCGCGACACCGAGAGCGCGGGATAGAGGCCTCAGACAGTGTTGCCAGATTGGGTGGTTTGACTTCGATTCCATGCATGTATGTGCACTTCAGCAGGTTTTGGATAGTTTTTGGGCTGGACTCAGTCAGCTACATCTGGCAACACTGGCCTCAGTCTTATCTCCGCAGTCTGCCACCGATGGCTGATCTCGCTTCTCCTTGGCATTTTGACACAAAAATATGCGTGATATTATTGAAATTTAGGGGGGCCAGAGAGTGGGGCCAAGCTTATTGACACGGGGGCACCTAAGGTTAGGGGTGGGGTTTGGTGCTAAACCTCCTTTTAAAAATTGTAAGTTTTCATACGAATGAAATCATATGAATTCGTACAAATAAGCAACTTTTCTTAATAGTAAAAAAAGTTACGTTCCCTGATGAGATCGGGCTGAACAAGCACAGCAAACCTGAAGCTGCAAAAATTAATAAACTGCACTTTTAGCATTTAAATTGTAAAACGTTTAGATTTTTTTACAATAGTCATATTACTTTATTTTATTTACTTCTACCACCACAACACTGTAAAAAAATATCCATAAATTAGCAGTTTTTCATATTGTGTGATTCATGTTTTCATTTTTTATTATTTCCAGTTTATTTATGCTTTTGAATTGTGGTACCTTGATTTTCTTCCAACAACGTTTAACCTTTCAAAGTTCGAAAAAGTGACATTTATTGACATTTTTATTAGTTTAAGTTAGGGCTGTGCAATTAATCGAAAATTTAGTTTTGATTTTTATTTTGGTTTCTAATGATTATGAAAAACATTCAGTCGAGATAAAACGATTATTGCACCATACTGTATACTGCCCCCTATCCAGTTGTCCACATTTGTTGCTCTGCAAAGCTCAGTTTCACGTGAAAATGACTAAAAGCATGTACTGTAATGTAACGTTTGCAGCGCGGGATGCGCATCATTCATTGATATACATTCAAATCATTCATGTTTTTAAAAGTGTGAAAGAGATCGCATGCTGTTGTGTGTGTGCACGCTCCGCGTCAGAGACGAGCAGAGCACACACATCTAAAGCCATCTTAATGTGAGCACTTTAAAGGTCAAATAATTCATATTAACCCTCATTTATGTAATAAACAAACGAGTTGAGAATCAAAAGACATGTGAAAGTGAAACCATAAATTTGAATGGTACTGCTCTTAATGTGACAGTGCTCAATATTCCTGTTGCCGATTGTTTTCATCATTAATCAAACAACAAAAGGACAAAATCACTCACTGCTCTTGACTGAAGGACTTTTGTAGCTTTAATTTATGTTTTTTTCTTACAGTGAAGACGCTTAAAGCACAGTTTGTTTCATATTTTTATTCTATTGTATTTATTTCCCTTTTCTTATTTACAGGGAGAAAAATAACTGTATATATACAGCTAAAGTCAGAATTATTAGCCCTCCTGAATTATTAGCGGCCCTTTATATTTTTCCCCCAATTTCTGTTAAACAGAAAGATTTTTTTCAACACATTTCTAAACAATAGATTTAATAACTCATTTCTAATAACTGATTTATTTTATCTTTGCTGTGATGACAGTACATATTTTACTACATATTTTTCAAGACACAAGCATTCAGCTTAAAGTGACATTCAAAGGCTTAATTAGGGTAATTAGGAAAATCATTGTATAACAGTAGTTTCTTCTGCAGACAATCAAAAATACATTGCTTAAAGGGGCTAATAATATTGACCTTAAAATCGGTTTCAAAATATTTAAACCGGCTTTTATTCTAGCCAAAATAAAACAAATAAGACTTTCTTTAGAAGAAAAAATATTATAGGAAATACAGCAAGAAAATTCCTTGCTCTGTTAAACATTATTTAGGAAATATTTATTAAAAATAACACGAGGGCGAATAATTTTGACTTCAACTATATATCATTTTGAATAATCGTGACTACAATTATGACCAAAATAATCGTGATTATGATTTTTCCCATAATCGAGCAGCCCTAGTTTAAGTGATATATTGTCTGGGTTGATGTGGTATATTACAGTACAAAAACCTTGTAGTAAACTGCCAGTACATTTTCTGTTATTTTACAGATTTTATTTATCTATATATTATTTATATTTACATATTTATATATACACATTATATTATTTTAAACTACTAAAAATGTCAGTTTGTTAAACTGTAGAGTGGAATTTTCAACATCAAAAATTGCTACAGCAGAGAATAAGGTCCCATAATGCAATTCACAACCGTAAATAAACAGAAAACCACATGAAAATGTTAATTAACAGATATTTTTACAGTGTACTACTATTACTACTACTTCTACTACTACGAATAATAATAATAATAATAAAACAGTGCATGCTTTGGTTTACATTAAAATTATTGTATATATTTTGTTTTTAATTTTACAATGATACATTACTTTATTTGTAGATTTCATTCAAACAATTAATATTAGTAGTAGTAGTTGTCATAGTTAAAAAAAAGTTCTAAAGAAAACTGTACCTCTACAATACTTCTATAATTGTATTTCTACAGGTTTTAACCAAAGTTGTAGGACAGTGCAATAGTAGAAGAGCAGCAGAGAGAGGAATGTGCTGCATTTGCCCAGTCAGCTGACTGAACATGATCTTTAGTCTCATTCTGGCTTTGTCTTTCTGGCCACTGAACTCACACCATCATTAAAGCCCTTAGTAGGTCACTTCAGTCAGCAGACTGATCGGGCACAGACTGGCATTGTGTGTGTGTGTGTGTGTGTGTGTGTGTGTGTGTGTGTGTGTGTGTGTGTGTGTGTGTGTGTGTGTGTGTGTGTGTGTGTGTGTGTGTGTGTGTGTGTCACAGACAGTCTGCTGATCGTTATATGAAAAACATTCATTATGTTCCACGCCGTATGAAACCAAAAATGTTTTTGTTTCAGACAATGCTGGCATTCTTGCCGTGTTTCAAAAACACACTTCAGCTCCCTGCGCCAGAAATAAAATGGCAACAAAACAAAAAAAAATCTACTTCAGCCTTTCCAGAGTTTTATTTCACATTCTCAGGAACTGATGTTTATAAATGTTTGTAACAAAACTGAAATTCTCAGTCCAAATATTGTCTGAGTTGAGATTGTCAGTGGGGTTAGATTAGGAAGTATCTATTTACTGATGTTTACACTGCGAGATTCTGCTTATATTGCAGTGCCACATTCCTCGGGGATGTTTTGTGTTCTCCGTGGCCTTGACTACAACACACAATGCATGATTTATGTTTACATTAAACTACTGTCACTTCACGCGTCACTTTTGTTTTTTATTTAGCAATCATATAATAATAATCATTTCTGTTTCATATGTATTCATATTATTGTAATGTTGCGTAGTCATACTGATGTACATCACAGAAACGTTTGCCAAATTGTGACCTGGAGCCTTAAAAATATATAATTTTTAAATTACATTTGATTTCCATCAGGTTAATGGACTACAGAAGACACTGTGACTTTGCACTAAACTATTTTCTAGTTTATTTATTGTGTTTATTTCTAATTCTGGCCATGGTTATTACTGTTCAGCAGTTTAAACTAAAACAATAAAGCTAAAAATAAACTAACTATAATACAAATATAATTATTAATTAATTAATAGATTTTTCATTTATCAATATTTTGACAAGTTATTAAAATGTACTATAAATCAATTCATTATTAATAAATTCATAATTAAAACTAGGTCAAATTAAAAACCTCAATAGTTACTTGATGGCAAAATAACTTATTTTGTTACACCATTTTTAAATTGTGTTTAATTCTCCATATGAATGGCAGAAATCGCACTGTTTATGTGTCTATTCAAATGCAAATTTGCTGTTACTTCCCACCCCCTTTCCAAAAGAGGTGGAGCCTTTACAGCTTGTGCCTCAGTTACTCCAGCAACAACAAACAAATCAACAATATCCAATGCACACAAAAGCAATTTACATAATGTCATTTATGTTGTGTGTAAATGTGAACAGTTGGAAAAGAAATCATGTGTATCAGTAGGGGTGTCAAAATTAATCGTTTCTTCGGTGCACCGCGATGCAGACGCGGACAATTCGGTATCGAATATTCAGTAATAATCATAACCGGTTATTATACTGACGTCATTTATCTCATATGCGCTATGTCGCCGTAGCTTACTATGGCGAGGGAGGCGAGTCGCGAGCGCGAGTATTAACAACGCTCTAACTACGAAAAACACACAATGTGCACAATTTCACTGCGTGTGTGTTTGCTGAACACCGTTTCACTGAAACTTACAGCAAAAGCCCCTATTTCACGGCAATTAAGAGAGTGAAAGTAATCTCCATCTCTCTCTCTGTCTCACTGTGGCCCATGAGTGCATCTGTGTAGAGCGCGTGTAAGAGCCAATCGCAGCCCTTTCTGTTGAGCGCGTGACCAATCAAAGGGGTGTAAGAAAGAACTTGGTAGACAAGGCAGAAAGCGAGCGGGATATTTATATTTGTTTATTTGCTATAGACCATTTCGATGTGGTCATGTCATTGGCCCATGAACATTTCCTGCTTGACTTTAAACTATTTCCTAACTGTAACAAGAGGCAATTCAATCATAACTTGACTTTAAATCAGTCGTCATAACACTATTTATCAATATGTGGACCTTTTTGGATTCTCAGAAGCAATGGAAATAAAAAATGTAAAACAGGAAATACGATAGGGCCATTGTTTTTGTTTACATCCCTCGAAATGGTCTATAAATGCTCGTGTTGTTTAAAGGTACAGTTTATATATCTGACTGTTTGTATTAAAGGACAAAATTGTTTTACAAATAGTATATAAATATATTTATACCTTTTAATACAAGAATTGTTGTGCTGTGAAGAAAATAAAAAACTGTGTATGGTAAGAATCGTCAATGCACCGTGATGCACCGAGATATCGAATTGAACCGAATCGATGGCATGATAATCGTAACCGAACCGTGAGACCAGTGTAGGTTCACACCTCTATATATCAGTATCTTAGATCTGTGAAACAGCATTAAGATGACACATTAGTAACACAATTCAATCAAGCTCCTCCCCTTGGGCAGGATATATAAAAATTCGGGATACTGTCCGATACCAGAAAAAAAACTTCCCATACAGAACTTTTCATCCTCAAACAGCAACACTGTTTCAGCTTTCTTCTGGTAAAGGAAGCTGAAAATGTACAAAGTATAATATGACCCCTTTAATTGCGAGTGCATGTACAGGGCGGATCGGTACTGCTCCTCCTTTTGGGCAGGATATATTAAAACTCGGTATATGGTCGATACCAGAAGAAACTTGATGCTGACTAGGGATGCACCGATACCATTTTTTTTGGAACCGATCCGATCCCAAAACTGAGTATCGACTGATACAGATCCGATCCCGATACTGTGCCATTGTATTTTTTTTAGGCACAGTTTCTATAATTCTGGTGATAAACTCAAATATCTTCTTTAGTAAACAGACCTATAGGCCTGCTGTATATGACAGACGACACAATCTAACTAAAAACATGATGCTTGCTGTAAACTAGGCTACAATATTTGAGCATTTGTTACGACATTGATCTGTTGTGGTCCAGCTTATGTTTTCTTTTTTTAAAGGTGCAGTATGTAAGTTTGACACCCAGTGGTTGAACTAGGTATTGCACTCCTGGATCATAATAAAAGTACGCTAGGATGCCAGATTGTGTACAGGAGTGAGTGATTTAAACTGTGTTCTAAATAAAAGCAACGACACGCGATAGAGGGAATATTTTCCATATTAAAAGGAGTTTTTGTCCTAACCAACACCTCGAATTGATATATTAGAAATGGCTTCTATTTCTCACAGCTGAACAACAGAAACCTATGACAGCTAGATCACCTCAGGTAAGCCTTGTGTGCTTTATTCTGTGCTAAATGCTAACAATGCGAGTTTGAATGCATTTTACATGGCATTTGTTGCCATATACTGAAAGCAGAAAGTTCACCTCAGATCTTGAAAATACAATAAAGCGTCTGAAATTGAACTTTAGAACTAAACACATATGAGTGATTCAGCATCTACATTGATGTTAAAGTGGGTTAACATGTATTAAATAGATTCTAAACCTTACCGTTTCGTGAGCGAGTGCATATTCTGTGCTTTTGAAAGGCTGTATTTACATTTCTGCCGTGTCTCGTCTGGTGCAAACAGCCAAATAGCTGATCACTGCCTCTCTCGTCACAGCGTATTGTTAGGACACGCGGTTACAATGTAACCTGCTCACCTAATGTTTACCTTCGTAATATTTATGTAATTTGCTAATTAATAACCTCATGTGGAACTGCATCTGTCTCCCATACTGTTCTTTTTGGTCACGGACGCATGCTTTCAGAGTCTTACTGAATGAATGAATGAAATACGCTGTTTTCCCACAAGGCAACCCAGGGTGCTGACATATAATTGGCTAAACTGGCATCGTGCATATGAAATTTATCTAAACAAAGACAGCGTTCCGGCACGGAAAACCCATTTTCAAAGCAGAATATCTGACTTCAGCATTGTTTTTCAGTTAAACAAGTATGTTCACTTGGGATGTTTCTTAAATATCTGCACACATATTATGGTATTTTTATGCTTTAGAAGAGTCAAAAACTTACATACAGCACCTTTAATTACGCTTTGAAATCTGTAGGCTACCACAAACTGGTCTGTTAAATAAAATAATAATATAAATAAAAAATTACAGTAATTTATGTACAGTTTTAGAGTAGCCTATATTAGGCTAAATAATTTTCTGTTAATGACAATCCATATTGCACCGTCAGTTTCACTTTTATTAATTTAATCAACTACTTTGACCACAATGAGCCAGGCTTTACAAACTATTCGCAGCACTTAAAGTATTCACCTCGGATGAATAAACTCAGTCGGAAAGATGAGAACAAAAACCTTTAATATTAGCCTACAGAATAATCCTACGCAGCGGCGCACGTCGCACAGCCCATTTATATGCGGACACTTTCAAAACTTAGCAGCACAAAGGGAACAAATCAGTGGGTTGAAGATCTGTCCAATGTATTATTGAGCCTTTTCTAATTTAAACTTTCAGGTAGGCCTAGTTTGTGTGTGAAGAGCAGATAATGACCCTCTCTACTCCAGCGTTGTGAATGCGATCTGCTGATCTATATAACAGACACCGCGCAACATGATTTAGAAATTTGATTTAGATTTGATTTTGATTGTGATTTCCTTGTTGCAGGTCAAAATGAAGCCATTTAATGCAAAACTAAATGCATTTCTCCAATGATTACTTATATTAACAGGAGCAAATAGTCTTGGAGAAAGTTTTTCGTGTTGTCATGAACGCGACACGCAGTTTGAATTGTGAATGAATGAAGAATGATTGGCAGACGCAGCGGAGGGAAGCGCTGAAGTGAACATTAATTTAACCACTTGAATATTCATCTGTGCTTCACATAGAACTATAGAATGGCTTCAGAACATTTAGGATATAGTAGGCCTACATGACAACTTTCTAGGCCCTTATAACAGGCTACCTTCATGGCTTTTGTTGGCTTATAAATGACACAAATATAGCGCATGCACAAGATCGGATTTGGATCGGTACCAGCTGGCCAATACCCTATCCAGCAAAAATACGCGGTATCAAACCGATATCCGATCCAAGTATCCGGATCGGTGCATCCCTAGTGCTTACTCTGCAGACAATTTGTGCTCAAACAGCAACAATGGAAACTGAAAATGTATAAAGTATAATACAGTGGTGTAAAGTAACAAATATTAAAATTTTCCTCAGGAATTATACGTTACTAAGTAGTTTTAAAAATGTGTTTTTACTTTCACTTGAGTACTTTTTTAGCGCTGTACCCATACTTTTACTCCACCGTTATCCTTCAACCTGCAGTTACTACTTGATTTTTTTTTTACATTTGATTGGCTAAATAGAATAAACAGTTCTGTGATTCCCATCCAATCAAATTGCACACAGAAAAATCACATCATACCAAACAACCTCAAGACACTTCATAAACCAGCAAACATGTAGTGTGGAAACATGAAAAGTGTCCAAGAAGACACGAAATCATTGCCGAGAGACATTTAGATGATGAAGATGAAGGATGTTTATGAGGTCTCATTCATTCATTTTCTTGTCGGCTTTGTCCCTTGCGGGGTCGCCACAGCGGAATGAACTGCCAACTTATCCAGCACGATTTTACGCAGCGGATGCCCTTCCAGCCGCAACCCATCTCTGGGAACTTCCATACACACATTCACACTCATACACTATGGACAATTTAGCTTACCCAATTCACCTGTACTGCATGTCTTTGGACTGTGGGGGAAACCAGAGCACCCGGAGGAAACCCACGCAAACGCAGGGAGAACATGCAAACTCCACACAGAAACGCCAACTGACCCAGCCCAGCCGAGGTTCGAACCTGCGACCCAGCGACGTTCTTGCTGTGAGGCAACAGCACTACCTACTGCGCCACTGCGTTGCCCGTTTATGAGGTCTAAAATCACTAAATGGCATTTAACAATCCCTAAATTCCATACAGAATGTTACGTTTTCACACAAACACACACACACACACACACATGCAAGCACAAATGATGTGTAAACGCATCAACCTTGCACATCGTAACACTCACTACTCGAGTATGCTTAAAAGGGCTTACTTTGAGTAATATTTACAACAGATACTTTTACTCTACGTGGACTACATTTTTGGCCTAATAATGGTACTTGTGTATGATTTTTCAGCACTCTTTTAACACCACTGATATAATATGACCTCTTTAATTGTCTTTTTCACAGACGGAGTGAGCCTGGATCTCGACCTCATTCCTGGCATTCTACGAAGCTGGGCGACGGCCCTCAAGACTCAGAAAGCATGATGCAGGTCACCCAGGGCGGTGTGGGAGCCCCCTGGCACCAGAGCTACCACTCCAGGTCAGAGCAACACAAACACACACATACATACATACATACTCACCTACTCTGGCCTACAAAGGCAAAGTACAGTAACTATACCGACACTAAAACTAAGAAAAACACCTTTAAAGTTTTCACCCATGTTAAGGGTAGATAAGAGGTTTTAATTTTTAATTCAATTTGGTGTTGGTCTTTGGAGGGCAGTGCCATGGTCTAGTCGTGCATCTGTGCAAGAGTAAACAAAAGAAATGCATTCTCAAGCCTGAATTATTATCCGCCTGTTTTTCAGTCTCACAAGGATAGCATGTCAGCTTACTGAGATACAATAGTGAAGATGACATTTTTAACAGTTCCCAGCTATGCAACTTAAGGTTAAGCCAAGTCTGCTTAGCAATAATCCACCGACAACAATGAAGTCATTTATTCAAAGAAAGAGAACATTATGTGTCCTTAAAGGTGGGCATCGTGCTCATTTTGGCCAAAATCATATTAATCTTGAGTACCTGTAGTGTAGTACTGCATCTATCATTGCTCTAAAAATAGCTTTCGTTTTTTTAGTACTTGTAAAACAAAGAGACAGTTTTGCAATTGTGTCCAGAAGAAAAACTGACCACCAATCATTTTGAAACTAGATGTATTCCATGTTCAGATTTCTGTTCTGAAGTTGTTGCTTTTTTTAGTCGGTCCCTCCAGGATTTTGCTATTGCTGAATTGCGCAAAATCAAGCAAACTCCGCAAAATTTTGCAGATCTTGCCTTTTTTCTGAAATGTCGCAGATTTCTCGCAAATTCGGGGTCTAGACGGTTTCTATGACATCATCACGACGCCGATTCACCCAAAACAAAAGGCCATGTGGATGCACAAAACCCTTGCTAAGCCATGATTTTACACACATCATGATTGTAGGTGGCAGTATATACCTTTACGCTGGTTTGTAACTCGCCATTTAACCAGAAGGCACCGCACCTTAAATGTTCGTAAACTTACAAAGTCGCATTTACCTACAATAATATTACTGAGAAAAATTGAGGAGAGTGAAATTAGTTGAATAAAGATTCAATTACAGTACATCCTCAAGAGCAAATATTAAAATTTGTACAAAATAAATTAAGGAAATTGCTATTTATTTCTGTGATTGTTAAACAATTTTGCATAATTAGTTTTTGCAAAATAGTCTAAAGCTCACAGAAATAAACAGCAATTTCCTTTATTTTGTACAAATTTTAATATTTGCTCTTGAGGATGTACTGTAATTTAATTTGCATGTGGGTGCATATAGGCTATTACCAAAATTTTTCAAACAAATTTTATGTATAGACTTAAATGTAATAAGCTTTCTATGTAGGGATGTAATGATTCACCGTGAGCCAGCTGAAAATCAATTCAAATATGTGACGATTCAAATCAGTAGAAATGTCGTACATGTGATACATGTTTTAAACAGAGGGGGCGCTGGGTTTACAGGTCCAAACGTGCTTTACCTGCACATCAGCGGCGAGCAAGAAGGGGAGCGGTAGACTTAAATGACAGCCGCCCAGTTCATCAGCAAAAAGCTGATGAATGCTCCGACAATGTTTTCATCAGTACCGTCGCAAGCGTAACTAGCGCTGTAGACAAACAACGATCATGCCGCCCTCACGGTGCTCAAGACACCTGAACAGCGGGGTGGGGGTAAGGGAATGTGTTGAGGAGGTGTTTAGCATATGAAAGAGGGGGGGGGGGGGGTTGGGGGGGTTATCTGCCTGTTACAGATCCAGGTATTAAATTGTTCCATTTTCCCCTCTTTTTTTCAAACAGAAAATGAAGGAAAAAATAAACAGAGGGGTTAATAATTTAGGGGGGCTAATAATTCTGACTTTAACTGTATATCATATATATGTATATTTATATGTGTATAGTATGTTATGTGCTCTCTGGTTTAGGAAAGGCTTTTCTCTTCACACTAGCCATCACAGTCCCCAATGAAAAAGTTTTTTCATTAGCAGGGGTGATTGTGAATGTGCAAAGATCTCAGCTTATACCAGAAAACATAGATTATTTAATTTTTTTTTTTTTTTAAATGTCAAATCCCAGCACAGTCACAGTTTTAGTTTGTTTGTATTAAAGAGCCTTCTTTCATTTGTATTGTTCATTTTTGGTTTGAAATTCATTTTAAATTTGTAATTTAGCTGCACAGTCAAAAGTTTTGTTTGTTTATATTAAAGAGTCTTTAGTTTTTATTGTTCTCTTTTTTATTTGGATTTTGTTTTAAAACTGCAATTTGGTTATTGCAGATAATATATTATTTTGTAAAAGTGCAGCATTTGAGAAAAAAAAATTAAAGGGCTCTTCATCTTAATTTTGTCTTAAATAATTTTGTTTAAAAAAAGCCTGATAAAAATCGTGAGATTAGTATCATGACTCTTATCGCATTGTGAGTCAGGTGAATCATTACATCCTAATAGGGTATATACGGAAGGACTTAATTTGTCAGTAACCTGGGTCAAGCGATTCCGGTGAACTGTATGCAGTTACAAAATCGGCGTGTTTAAGGTCGGTTTTCTTTAAATATCAATGATCTCCACTGCCTGACTGATATATGACATAAAGTGGGTCTTAGACTGTACAAGAAGCACTAGAGCTGTAATCAGGCCATAAAATTTAGGCCCGAGAATTCGGCCCGAGCCCGACAAGTAAATTTTGATTGACAGCTTTTTAAAAGCCCAAACCCGTTTATAGCCCGACTTTACTCAAATATGCACACAGCTCTTTTGCCTTTTTTCATGAAGGAGTCGTTTATACGTGTTTTAACATAATTTATTCATAACAAACGTAGGCTATAGGCCACTTAGGACTTATTTTATTTCTTTGTTCCAACTTCTCTGTAACATCGTAACATCTCAGCTCTCTAAATAGGCCTAGGTACATACACTTAGCCTTTAAATTGGCCAACACACCAATAAAAATAAGTCTTTCTTAACAAATTTAATTAAAATTATAACGGGTATTTGGCAATACCGATATTAAGATAAAGGCTCTGCGGGATTTGTTTCGCCTCTTCTCTTTACAATCTGGCATTAAGGCAAAGGTGAAGGTGAATAATAAAAGAATAAATGCCAACATTAGCCTATATAGGCCTACTCTGTCTACATTATGATTTTATGGTTTAATTAATTATTAAGTTATAATTTAAAAATCTATTACTCACCAAGATTAGGCTACGTGTTTTTGTGGAGGAACATTATTGAATCCACTGTACACCCTTTCACTGCTGCTGCTACTGGCCGGGATGCATACTGTTCTGACTAATTTAGCATGTTTTGGGTAGGATTGTGTTCATCTTTCACCAGCCAAGAACATCCATTTTATTTTCCATGACAGCTGTTTCAATGTAGCGAGTGACCTCGTCATCTTCTCTGTCAGCTTGCTGTACATTGCTATTTAGCGTTCTACCGTAATACGCAGTGTATGAGCAACCGCCGAAATACCTTAGCGGCCAGAATGACAGTTCTTTTTGAACTGGCGGCTGGCTTGACCACAGTCAAATTCATTCTTTTTGACTTTTGCAGGGATAGATTTTAATGTTGTAACAAACTATTTGATTTGCTTTTTCACGCTATATCGAAATGCATCACATGACTGTTACTGCGCAAGCCCAAGCCTAGCCCGACCCAGTCTAAAATGATAGAAATTAAGCCCGAACCCACCCAAACCCGTTGGGTCTCGTCGGGTTCGGGCAAAGATCTTCAGCTCTAAGAAGCACTGCATTAAATTACATTTTTCCGCTCAATGTCTTTCGACATTTATTTTACCCCAGTTTATTCAATGGAGCTTCTGTGCTAGCCTGCTAACACTGACGGGCGTGTGCTTGTAAACGGCTTTTCGTCTTGTTTTACGCTTGAGCAACTAAATGAATGCTGAAGTCTATTTAACTGATTGTATTTTAATTACATTACAAAATTGATGCAGTAAAAGGAACCGTATAAAATTGAAAAAAAGTCACATCAACCATTCACCGCAAGAAACACTAGTTGTGCATATACCCCATTTCTATCTATATTTTTTTTAAAGGTTTTAAAAAATAGGACAATCAAAAATAGGACATTTCTTCTTTGACATAAATCATGGCTTAAAAAAAGTCCATAAACATGACCGTTAGTACTGTAGATATGATTGCTGATTATCTTGGTTCAGACGTGACTGCATTGTCCTTGGTTTGGGAGTTTCCTGTTGTGTGCATTCACGGCATAAGCAGAGGACATATTTTATTTTGTTGCCCAAACATTCAAAATCCTTGTGTGCATGTTATCTTGGTCATTATCGCTGTATTTAGACCAGAACGTTCGGGGGCCTTTAGTGATGACACTGGAAGAAAAACATTTAGAGTGTTTGAAGAGGACCAGAGAGAAAAGCACTGACGCACAGTCTAATGGGGTGGGGGGTGGGGGGGGGGGGCATTCTTTCAAATGACACTCCCTCAACGA
This sequence comes from Danio kyathit, assembly GCA_903798195.1. Lineage (NCBI taxonomy): Eukaryota > Metazoa > Chordata > Actinopteri > Cypriniformes > Danionidae > Danio > Danio kyathit. The sequence goes on from LR812539.1 coordinate 9,751,907, forward strand.
CCCTATAAAAGGTTCCTATGGCGATGGTCACCATGGGCTACACCAATAGCGTGCCACTTTCTGAGAGCTGCTGGTCACTGTCTGATGGCCTGACCTGTGATTGGTTGATCTACTTCTTGGAGGGGTTATTGCAGAGCTGCTGACAATGACTCAGTGACATCATATTAATTATGCCAGCAGAAATACCAGCTCTCTGATGCCAGCTTTCAGAGTCCGGCAATCACATAACCATACAAGGGCAGTCGCCTCAGCAAACCCAGGGCATCACTGTCCCACACTCACAAAAACATTATAATTCCAACCTTTACAGTACGTAGCAGATTCCCACAACAAATGAGCTTGTAATAGATCTGTTGTCACACATCTGATTAGTCACATTACCAGGGAAGAGAAAACAGAATGTATGAGGAAATTAAATCTCCAAGCACATTCACTACAGCTTTATGTATTTTGTATTGTAATAAAAACAGACATATAAACAGTCTAGACATCAATAACATCAACTGCATTGTTATTATTATCTTTACTATTTCTGGTGAATAATTGAGTCAGACGGACAGCAAACTCAAATTGTGAGGTCATTCTAATTTCATAAGAAGCAGTAAACCAATCTTTTTGATGTCTATCCAAGTCTGTAGCAGCTACTAATTTAGCTCAGACCGCCAATAACTTTGGTAATATATTACTCCAATAAAACAATACAATTGCTTTTATGTCTGTTCTTATCTTATTTTTCCCCACTTTAATACAATCAAGCATATTATTGTGTGCATTGTCTTATAAATCAGTGTTTCTCAACTGGTGGGTCGCGACCCGAAAGTGGGTCGCGGGAACATTTTCAGTGGGTCGCGGAGTGTGTGGTCAAAAAAACAACTAAAGTTTCATTTTTTAACTTATTTTGCTTATACCGGACTTTTATTTTGAAATGCGCGCGCGACAACCGTACCGACTACTTCCCGATAAACATTATGATGATCCGTGGATGAGCAATCCCTTTGGAATCGACGTGGAAAGCGTCACGTTGCCGAGCAACAAAGAGAATCAGCTTGTGGAGCCGTTTTGGTGCCGCAAAGTGCTTTCTGAGTATTCGTCCCTTGCCATTCGTGCGATCAAATCCATCCTACCATTCAGCACTACGTATTTGTGTGAAAGTGGCTTCTCTTCCTTGGTGCAGCTTAAGTCAAAGCAAAGGAACAGGTTGGACATAGAGCACGATCTTCGGGTCTACCATCACCCCAGACTTTGAAACTCCTATCATAAGTAAAGCACATACTCAGTTATCTCATTAGCTTCCCAAATTACTGTTCAGTGAAACAGATGTTTATAATTGCTGTCATATTAGATGTAAAAATTGTCATGATTGTTTTAATAATTTTACTGTAATTTGCTGATTTGTTCTGTTCAACAGGATCAGTGTTAATGTTTTATTAACAGTTCAGTTTAGTTCATGGTAACTGAACCTTTTCTTACCCTTACTTTGTAATATTTCTATAATTTGATACATTTTGTTAAATGACAGCAATAAAATATTGTTTATTTGTAAATATTGGTGACTTGTGATTTATCTGTCACTATTTGTGTATGTTAACAAATAAATACAAATTAATTATAATTCCTAAAATTATATTATAGTTCCTAAAAGTTTGGGTCGCGGCTTGATGACCATGTAAAAATGTGGGTCCCATGGCCAAACCAGTTGAGAACCACTGTTATAAATCATTCCATAAGATCTCTGGTAAAACTGCTCAACCACGTTAGATTGATTCGTAGGCTTTTAATTTGACCAACTCATGTATGAGGATCCTAGTTCATTCTGTAATATGCATATCTTGTTTTTTTTGCAGTGCTTCCACCACAGACCTATCAGGATTTGAAACGGGATTTCTTAGGAAGAGCCCTGATCAGTATAGTTCCAGGGGCAGCATGGAAAGCCTTGACCACAGTCACCCAGCCTACAGCTCCTGCTATCATCTATCATCCTCCAAATCATCCAGCAGCATCGATCATCTACACAACAAACGGGATTCTGCATACAGTTCGTTCTCCACCAGCTCCAGTATCCCAGAGTACCTTGCAGCCACACCATCATTTAACAAGGAAAAGTCATATTCCATGGAGAATGTTCCACAGAGGGAAGGGATGCAGCAGGCTGATATTCGCTACGTACGCACTGTGTATGACAACCAACAGGGGGTGTCTGAGGAGCACGAGATCACCTCTGCAGCTCTGATGAGAACCAATGACAGCAGAGCACAGTCTAAAAGTGGCATGATCTGTCATCGTGGCAGCAGTAGTAGTGAAAGCAGTGGGAGTAGTGGAAGCACCTCCAGCTCACAACGGCAGAGTGTTGGGCCAGTCTGGGATCCAATGCACAGCCGGCACTCCTTTGAGAGCCTAAAGGGGGCACCAGCTCCCCCATTACGTAGTGACAGCTATGCAGCATTTCGCAATCATGAACGTCCAAACTCTTGGTCGAGTCTTGAGCATGCTCGGTCACAAAGGGCACTTTCAAAGGGTTTCTGGCAACACTCTAGTGGTTCTGTGGCGACAGGAAAGTCCTCATTTGGAGCTGAAGGTCAGTTACACACAGTGATTGAAAAAAGTCCAGAAAGCAGCCCCACAACCAAACCTAAGCAAGGCAATCCTCAGCCCGCACAACCTGGCCGCTTCATGTTACCAACTGGCATCTACCCTGTTCCTCCTCCCGAGCCTCATTTTGCACAAATCCCAACCAGCAACCCTAACTCTGGTAGTGTCTACCCAGCACTGGCCAAGGAGAGCAAGCACAACCATCACTGTGACCGTTTGGGTGGACTTGTAAAAGAGGACAGGCTCGCCGTTGAAAATGGATACCAAAGCAATGCTCCTACCCTGAACCCTGTCCAAACACTTGCTTTGGCAGAACCTAGGCTTTCTGATAGAGTTCAAGATGACTCGCAAGTCAAACCTAGTTTTTATAGGCCTCATTTTCAACCACAAATGCAGAAGTCACAGACTCCTCATGTTCCCCTAGAGAGGAGAGACCCTTACACCCCTGTGCAGACAAGAGGAGAGAGGCAAAGGTATTCAGTTGATTCAGTTTATGACAACTACAGGCCAGCTCGAAATGAAGAACAAAAGCAAACTAATGAGCAGAAAGCCCATCCAGACCCAATACACTCTGGAAAAGTTGTACAGGGCCAAGCTGCTCAAACATATGGAGGAAAATTCATCCAGACTCAAGGAAATGACAACATAGTCAAACCTTCAAGGCACTACAGTGACTCTAGTGCTCTCCGGCAGAGAGGTCAAGACCTGGATAACACCCTGACCAGACTGGAGAATGCACTTGCAGAGGTACAGCGATGTGTAAGTCCTGAAAGTACAACTAGCCATTGCAGTTTTCAGAGTGAGCGTAGCATGTCAGTACTGGAGAAAGTCAGTCATTTTGAGAGACAGCAAGTCAAACCTCGCAGTCAGAGCAGCCTGTCCCATTATGGATCCACACCTCGGCTGAACCAACCAGCAAGACCCTCCAGTGCCAAGGGTTCTTTTTCTGGTAAGGAAGATGTGCGCACCATGTTGGAGAGAAGCAACAGCTCAGTTACTGAGAGTTACCGGAGAACTGAGAACTATGATGGACATGTTGATATACAGCAGGATTTCCATACAAGACGTGGGAGTAGTGATCAGGTCCAATATCACCAGCAACAAGACCCTACAGTCACTCAGAAGAAGTTTCTTCAAAGAAGTAAGAGCACCTTTCAGCTTGGTGAGGGGAACGGTAAAGGAGATATTCATGACATGTTGGGTGCTATTCAAGACACATCTTTTAACAGAGCATACAGAGACAGCCTTAAAGATGCCCAGTCTAAGGTTTTGAGGTCAACTTCCTTCAGAAGACGTGACTTTGGTGTTAACCCTCCACCAGTACCAGCCAAGCACATGTCCCTAGAGCGAAAAGGAACCAATACAAGTCCCAAAGCAGTTACAACATCACCACACACTCCAAAAGAACGCCATGTTGTTCCTGTTGAAGCACAAAACAGAACCACTCCTCCTGAACTCCCCAGTGTCCCAGCTGTTGGACCCCCAGTTATGAGAATTTGTGGACGAAAACGGTTCACAATGGAGCAAAAGAAGAGATCATATTCTGAGCCTGAAAATATGCATGAAGTTGGAGTGACTCAGGAAATCAATCAAGTTGAGAGGAGGGTTCAACAGCAGTTTCTGTCAAGTGAGACAAGTGTTGCAGACCGGCGCAGAATGTTTGAGCAGGTGGCAAATCGTAATGCTGACCCTAGATTGTTCTCCTCCAGGCCCGATTTAAAGCAAATGCAGCAAGATGCTCTTGTCGAGTACATGGAGCGTAAAACAGGTAGAAGAATAGATGGACGCCCAAACCGCCCACAAAGTGCTTATATACAGTCCACTTCATCTTCTGCAGACTCACGAAGCCTCAGCTCCACCCCAAGTCTGTCCTCTTTGCAGGAGCCAGGATATGATGGCCTCTCTGGTGGTATTCGTAAAGCCTCCACCCTCCCAGCAGGAATGCAAAGCAACTTTTACCCAAATAGGGCCACTCAAATCCACACTAGGCCTGAGGTTTTTGGCCATCAGTCACAAATCGCATATCCTGAATCTCATAAACCAGGCGCAGCCCTAACCAGACATACCCTTCCGCAGCACCTTGGGGCAGTTTTTGAGAGAGCCACCACAGCCAGAACCTCAGGGAGGTCAGCTTCAGCTGAGGATTTGTTGGACCGTAGTGAAGAACGTCCCATTCCTCAGCACTTCAGATCAAAGTCATCTCCAGTGGAAAACGTTAGTCAGGTAACAATTTATTAGGAAAACTTGACTGTGTCATTGGTTCTAATCACCGCAGAAACATGACTTCCTTCCACACAACTACAGTAGTCAACATTTAAAGTGGATCAAAAAGGTTTTCCGAATTATTTTGTAAGACAAGAATAGGTGTTGTTCAATAGTTTTAAAACAACTTTGATGAAAGGTTTTGTCCATTTCAAATGTTGTCTACTGTATATTGAATAGATTAACTTTTATTAATGAAAAATGCAGGATTGAAAATTTTTTGAGAATCTACATTTTCCACACCCAGACTCACCCAAACTAATAGGGGAACTATCTTTTTTAACAGTCAAGCTTGTTCTCAGTAATAATCAGTGAATAGTTTTTAGCCAATTTAGGTACTTGGTGGTCTGTCCGTTAAAGGGCAAAGGAGTAGTCCCTTTCCTAGAGATGGTCAGATAATCATTTTTTGTGCCCACTCCTGGTGCTCCACAGGAAGAGGACAGTGCTCCTCATATCCTGTTTGGTGCCACAGAGCCTGGGCTGTAGTCCGAGATCTGACAGATGTGCAGCAGATAACTGCAATCCTTCTGTGCCAGAGGGGAGGAGCTGGAGATAATGGACAACCCGTCATGGTTTTGGGTTCGAAATATTTGGAATGGTTAAGAAAGCAATTTATCTAAGAGAATAATTATCCTTTATGTAAACGATAATGTTTCTGGTATGATGATGACCGTGTACAGTAGAAGCACAACTATCCTGTGAAATCCCAATCTCCCCCAGCATTGCAAAACTGGAAATTGTTTAAGTGGTACATAAAATACTAACACGATGACTTTATTACTTGACAATACTGTACTTTTACGGAAACATTCTGCCCATGAATAAACCATCAAAACCAAACACAGTCTCTACATCTGTTCACGGTTTGTGCTAATTGAATACAGCTTAGTTCAACTTTGAGGATGTTGTCAAGCCATGTCTCTCTTTTATTAACGAATCTTAGTTTATCAGTAGTCATGGCATGCGGTAGAGTTTAAAATTAACACAAAAATCCCAATGAAAGTCCCAACAACAAAATAATGATTAACTTCCTCTTCCTGGTACACTACTCTCTCTATTCATATTTTTCTGTTGCCATCTCTACCAAAAAGTGCTGCATCACCTGCTGAAATAAAACATTATATGTTCTTGTGTTCTCTTTTTGTTCAGGACTTTTTAGCCAGAGACCTTCAGTTATTTAGAGGTTCCTCCAAGGATTTCTCAGAAAACAGGTTTGTGTGTGTAATTATATATAACACTTCCTTTTTCCAACAAATAAACACTCTCGAGTTGTTTCTCCCTTGAGTCCCACATGCAACCCGCAGATATTATTTTGCAAAACAGGTTTCAGCTACAATTATAAGACAGACGTTTCTGAAGAAGATAGATCAGTAGATCAGTCCTTTAAAGAGCAAGAATTTCTTTGCAAGTTCAGAACTATTTGAAATGAGTTTTATGGAAATATTTAGCCATAAAAGGTATTAAGGACCAACCCTTAATTGGTCAGTAGCAGTGACAGGAGTCTGACTGCAGCTATTTTTGAGTTGTTTTGATTCATGCACAAATTCCCACAAGACATTGAAAGACAACTTATTGGGGTTCCATTTACTTTAAAGAAGACAGGTGCTGGAAATATGACAAATGCATGTTGATGCTTTATAAGCTTTTAATTTCTTTTTATAGGCTGTTGGCGAACATGGGACCTAAACAGCCATCAAATTCAACACGTATGGAGAGGAGTTACCAGCTAAACCAAGGTCCAGTACAGCAAAACGCACCGGTGTTGAGACGAGAGCGTCAGAGATATTCGGACCGGCCTAGAGCACAAAGTGCATCTGGTCTAGCTGCATCTGTAGGACTTCCTTGCCCTTTAACATCTCCACGCACTAACACCAACCCTGACTGGCAAAACAGAGACAGACTGTGTCAACCAAACCTCGACTCTATTGCATTTCCAGAAACTGGCCCACAAAATCAGAAGAGTCCGTCCACAGCACCAGGAATGATTCGGCAAAACTCCAGTGACACCAGCACTTCTGACGACACCCTGAAGGATTTCCCATGTCCGGTCAACACTCCATCACCACCACCTTCATCATCCAGTTCGAAACTTTCCATAAGTCCAGTCTCCCCAACAAAACCACTTCTCTCTCTTCGCATCTCAGAGTCTAACCTTCACAATATGCACAACATATCTAGGTCTCAAGATGATGATGAAGTGTTTATAGCTCCACCAACACCTTCTCCTCCACCACCACCACTGCCTTATAGAGAGATAGAGATTATGGAGGATTTCCCACCTCCTCCACCTCTCACACCTCCAGTCGATGAGGATATGGGTCTGACAGAGATTTCACAGCATCTATTACAGCCCATCAGGTAGAGACACACTCCTTATTGCAATCGCGATGGAGCGGGGGGCACTTTAATTCATTTTTGAGGCATTTTTCATTCATTTTTCATTCCAAGAGGCACAGGTTGATTCCTACCTGTGCACATGCCTGGTTGTTATATCCCTTTTTGAAGTAGATTAGGGTTTGGCTGATGATTTGTTTGATAGGAACGTTGTTCCAACAAATAGAAAAACAAACACATCCATCACTTTCTTCATGGCATGTAATTGTACAGTCACTTGTAAAGGTATATTCTAGGTTCAAAACAAGTTAAACCCTAAACAAGTTCAGCTTAACCAGCAGCATTTGTGGCATATAACTGAATACCACAAAAATTTGAACATTCAATAACATTTCAAATTTGAAATTGAAAATGAAACAGGTAAAAGAGTAATAAAGAATATATAATAAACATAAGAATCAGCACCTCCAAGTCCGAGGCCATGGTGCTCCACCGGAAAAAGGTGGTTTGCCATTTACAGGTTGGAGGTTAGTCCTTACCCCAGGTGGTTGAGTCCAAGTATCTTGGGGTTTTGTTCACGAGTGAGGGAAGCATGGAATGTGAGATTGACAGGCGAATTGGTGCAGTGGCAGCAGTAATGCGGCCGATGTACCGTTCCATTGTGGTAAAGAAGGAGCAGAGCTGAAAGGCAAAGCTCTCGATTTACCGGTCAATCTACGTTCCTACTCTCATGTATGGTCATAACTGAAAGGACAAGATCTTTTATACAATCGGCCGAAATGAGTTTCCTTCTCAGGGTGGCAGGGTGCACCCTTATAGATAGGGTGAGGAGCTCTGTCACCCAGGAGGAGCTCGGAGTAGAGCCGCTGCTCCTCCACATTGAGAGAAGTCAGCTGAGGTGGCATCTGGCATCTGTTTTGGATGCTTCCTGGACGCCTACCTAGGGAGGTGTTCCAGGCATATCCCACCAGTAGGAGACCTCAGGGAAGACCCAGGACACGCTGGAGGGACTATGTCTCTCGACTGGCCTGGGAACGCCTCAGGATCCCCCCCGGGGAGCTGGAGGAAGTGTCTGGGGAGAGGGAAGTCTGGGGTTCTCTCCTAAGACTGCTGCCCCCGTAACCCGGCCCCGGAAAAGCGGTTGAAAATGAATGAATGAATGAATGAATAATATACAAAAAAAAAATACAAATATACAAAAAGTATTGGTAATATACATCTAAAAATAATTTAAATGAAATTCACAAAATATTTTGACATTTTACATGTTTTTACTAGTTAGTTAAGTTATATTTAATGTATATTTTGCAATATATTTTTACATTTGCATGTTTAAATTACATCTATTTAAAACAAATATATTTTTCCTTAAGATGTTGTGTTTACAATGTATTTAAACAAAATTATATCTAAATAATTAAATATTTCTGCCAAATAAAAATATCTATAGATGTTAAGTTGTTTGGACTTTAAAGCAGAAATATGACAACTAAGATTTTATAAAATGCACATTATTATTCTGTTGTAACTGATTTCATGATCATTCAAACTGAAAGAGACAAATCATCATTTCCACAGTCATTCTGTGGTTTATTTCTTGGGAACAAGGTTAATGATTTTTTACATATTAAAATCATATTAATAGAAATTAATAGTAGTCTCTATTCAATTGAACAATTTAATAAGAATACGAAACTTTACATAATATATTGCCCATAATCACTTCCATTTTAAAAGGATAGTTTACCCAAAAATTACAATTTACCCGCTATTTACTCACCCTCAAGTTATTCCAAACCTTTAGGAGTTTCCCTTTTCACACAAGAATATATTCTGAAAACGTTAGAAAACAGTAACCACTGACTTCCATGGAAGAAAAAACAAATACTATGGAAATCAATGGTTACAATTTCCAACATTTTTCAAACTATCTTCTTCTGTGTTTTAGAGAATACAGAAACTCTCTAAGTAAATGATGACAAAATTGTCCATTTTGGGTGAACTATCGCTTTAAATGCATTACTTTCAATCAAGATGTCTGCTTGTTTAAAGAGAAGGAGTGGAAATTCATGATTTGAGTTTAACTTGTACTAAACCCTTCATAATCCAATAATCAATGTAACATGATTTTCTATAATATTACATTACAGCAATGATGAAAATCTGACCAATGCAACAGCCCATCCAGAGCCTGAACCACCAACAACCAACAGCTCGACTCCACCAGTGAGTCCTTTAGAGCTGGACGCCTCTGAGATATTGGGGTCAGACTGTCATCTACTGTCCCGGAGAGAGCGGACACACGCAGAGCGGCTCGTGGAGACTTTAGCCAGAGAGCTGGTGAAGCATGACAAATCCCTGACCTCACTTCTGGACACCTGGGCTGGTAAAACCACACTGGACCTAATGGAGGACATCTTCCCTTCACACAGGACAAGCAGCGGGCATTTGGACAACAGGTGAGCTTAGGCCTGTGCAAAATGACCATATGTAACGTAATAAAATGTGTATTTATATAGCGCATTTATCGTGTATGGCCATACACCCATTACACTAGAGATGGCTGTTCACGCTTTTATTATGTCACGGTTAGACTTCTGCAATGCGCTTTACTGTGGCATTTCAAAATCATAAATTCCTCGCCTTCAGTTGGTCCAAAATGCTGCTGCTAGATTCATTTGTAATAGTAGGAAACATTACCACATTACCCCACTTCTAAGGGGTCTCCATTGGCTGCCCATCCAATTCAGAATTGATTTTAAAGTGCTTTTACTGGTATATAAATCTCTTTATAATCTAGCCCCAACCTATCTCTCAGAGCTACTGCATTTTTACACTTCGGTAAGATCTCTTAGATCAAGTGATCATAATCTTCTTTTAGTTCCTCAATCCAGACTGAAACGTAGAGAGGCCAGAGCTTTCTCTGTGGCGGGTCCTCGGTTATGGAACACTTTGCCCCTTAAGATAAGAATGGCTCCATCACTGTCTATAATTAAATCACTCCTAAAACCGTACCTATTTAGCTCGGCTTTTTAATATTATTACTATTTTGTATTGCTTCATTTTAAAATTTATTCAGTCGCTTCTCTTAGCTTAGTTTTGTTTTTATATTCTGTCATTTTATTTTACTTTGATTTATGTACAGCACTTATGGTCAGTCTTGTTACTGTTTTTTTTTTATAATTTAACTTTTTTTATTGTTCAACAGCCAAGAACAAAGAACACACTTTACACTACACAAATATATGATACATGTTACATATTCAGCCACCTGTCACACCAAGAAAATTCAGCTAAGAAAAACAATATATAATAAACATATATGGAAATTAAGGTTGTTGTACCTTTGTAAGTACTAGAGATGCCACAATTCTCAATACAATATTGAACCGTTCGGTACGACATCCACGGTTCAATACGCGCTTGTGAATTGTGAATAATTTACGTGCGTTTTATTTCTCTCCGAATAGACTGTGTGTGCCTGTAAGTCTACGAGCTGAGATGAGGAAACTCCTCCCCTCGAGTAAATATTCAATCGCTATGCTCTAAAGTTAGGGGGCGCTCCACCATCATTCCACACTTTAACATGGTGAGCGGCAGTGAAGTGAGGGAGCAATAAGAGGAAGCGCCGGTGTCTTTCAAATCCGCGGTGTTGGGACATTTCGGTTACACGTATAGACTAATCGAACGGAAACACTTCCAACATGACTGCACATCTGCGGCGCCATCACCCAGCAATATCACTGTCTGAAGGCAGAATAGCAGAGAAGGTAATAAAGACCTCCAAAAAACAACAATCCCTCGCTGAATCCTTCCAGCAAACATATCCAACTGGTTCCGAAAGACATATAAAAATAACAAAGGCAGTGTTAAGTTTAATTAAGATGGTTTATTTATATTTACTGAAGTACAAATGTGTTTATTTGAAATGGTCAACTTATGTTCATTAACTTCACATGCATGTTTATTTTTAAAATGTAGGAATTTATGTGTTGCCCAGTTTGTACATGGGCTACCAGCAGCTGTGAGATTTCAGTGTTAATTTTTTTATTACACTACAGTGTTTCCTCTAGGATTTTTTACAGCTGTGGCGGCAGGACTTTTTTTTTACACAGATCTGCCAACTATTTCAAAGACAAATATTACACGCAGTATTACAAGTCGAGATAGCATTCATGTAATACGAGCATGCGAATCTCTTTGCTTGCGCGCCGATTTCCTCTGTTCGAGCACAGAACTTCTTGCACGCACTCAAATTTACACGTTCAAGTGCAGATCTTCTCGTGCGCTCTCCAGTAAGCGCTGCTGAACCGCGATTTAGTGCGTTTTTGTGCGTTTTCCGACATTAACGCGTCCTGAAGTAAAGTGAAACGGCTATAAACTCCAGCAAGATAAAGTCATTGTATGCAAAGCCATTGACCTTTATCAATAAAGTAGGGGTGTAACGATACTTCGAACCGAACCGAAATATCGCGATACACCAACCACGATACGAATCGCGAAACTCTCGTGGCGTACCGCGATACTCTCACGCCCCCTGCTGCCCATTGTTGAGGTTGACGTCACTTGTCTCTAACTAATTAAACCAAATTTAAGCACATATTTATTTGATCACATTTGATTAAATTGTATTAGTAATGAGGTTTAGTTCTAAATATTATATTCTAAAGTTAGTATTTTCCAAGTGCATGTCATGTCATGTGAGTGAGCGATCACTCGATTACTGCATGGTTTCCGCTACATTCATTCTTCCATGGCAGGGCGCCACACCAAAATTCACCCCGCCACTGACTGATGCTTGCGCGCCGGTTTTCTCTGTTGGTGCACGGGATTCTTGCGTGCCCTCGTGTATACTCTGCTCAAGTGCGCTTTCAAAAACACGCAGCTGAAGTGCGATTTAGTGTGTTTACGCATCACGCATCAGTAACTGACTGACAGGTGCATGATGCGTGTGAGGCTGGCAAATACGACAGCTTTCAGTTAAGATGAACACAGTTTCCATAATTATACTTTATAGATAATAGATAATGTTTTATAATACTTTAAAATGTATAGATGAGGTTATCTTGATGGAGTTTAGCCGTTTCACTTTACTTCAGGGAGCATTTATGCCGCTCGGGTCTATTGGAGACATACATAAATATTTCTAGCAAATCTAATGAAGGTTGGAGACATACTTGTTATACATAAACACACTAAGGAGCACTTGAGCGGAGTATATATGGGGGCACGCAGGAGTTTTGTGCATGGACGGAGAGAATAGGCGCGCAGGCAATATATTGACATTGCAGTTTTCAGCGCCGTGCACCGCATTCTTCCCTATACTGAACTGTAGAATAAAATCAATACAAAGATGACGTTCACCTCTTACCTGATGGCTTTAACAATACATTTTCTATGTGTTTGCAAAATGGAAGTCATAAGACATCTTCTACTTGAGGAGGTAAAGCTCAATATGACGGGAAATAGCTGAGCCAAAAACCAACAAACAAATCAATCAAATTAAAAATGTACAAAAATCACAAAATATCTCAAAGTGGGCAAAAGTAATGCTAAATAATTTTGCCCAAACGAAAGTTAAGCAAAAACAACGAAAATCATAATCATGCTAGCAAAATACATGAAAAACGAGATCAAAGGAAGATGCGCTTTTCTCCGCTTTTCCTGACGGGCTTTTTATATCCCCGCGCCATGACGCCCAGTGATGATAGATCGGTCTCCTGACCAATCAGCTGTCGTGAAGGTTGACATACAGAAATGACAGGCACGGAGAGAGAGAGCGAGAGAGAGAGAGAGTGAGAGATAGAGAGAGAGTGAGAGCGAACGGGAGGCTAAAATACAACCAGCTAGAACCGTAACATTAGTTTCAGACAAAACTGCAGTGTATTCTCTTTGCTTGCGCGCCGACTTCCTCTGTTCGTGCGCAAAACGTCTTGCACGCCCTCAAATATACACGCTCAAGTGCAGATCTTTATGTGGGCTTTCAAATAACCGCTGCTGAAGTGCGATTTAGTGCGCTTTTGTGCGTTTTGCGACATTAACGCGTCCTGGGGTGGAGTGAGGCGGCTATAGACTCCAGCAAGATAAAGTCATTGTATGCAGAGCCATTGACCTTTATCAATAAAGTATACTTATGGAAACTGTGTTCATCTGAACTGAAATTAACTGAAATATTTCATATGTTCTTAGAGAGGACAAGCCTGTTTATCTTTCACTATAGTCTACACTGCAGTTATTTATTTAATTTTAGAGTTTACTTTCTTAAGATGGCTGCACTAAAGAGAATTGTTTTTTTCTGACTAGTCTATATTGGAGGTATTTATTTCATTTTTGTTGTTTACTCCGGTATCCTGACTGTACTAAAATGTGATGGCAAAGTTAATAAAGAAAAAGTTTAGTTGTTCTTGTTATTAAGTGAATCTATTGTTCCTTAGCATTACTGTTAAGATGACATCAACCCTAACCCCACAGCAAACAGAAACCGAACCGAACCGAACCGAACCGAACCGTGGCTCCAAAACCGTGAACCGAACCGAATCGTGCCTTTGGTGTATCGTTACACCCCTACAATAAAGTATACTTATGGAAACTGTGTTCATCTTAACTGAAAGCAACGTGGTGTTTGCTAGACTCACGCACCTGTCAGTCAGTCTGTCAGAGAGTCAGTCAGCATGTCACCTTGAACAAATAGCGCACAGCACTACTACGGTTACAGAAAAGTTTGCGCTGTTTACCTCTAATATGTTTGGTGCGATTATAATCCGCTATAAAAAAACACGACTAAATGTTTTAAATAAGAAGCTGTAATGTAGCCGTGGCGGGATGAATTTTGGCGTGGCGGCCCACCACAGATGAATGAATGTAGCGGAAACCTTGCACTATACACTAGGAACTAGTGTACCTTTCTTGGCTTTTAAGTAAAATAAAAGAGTATTGCAATAAATCGTTTTTATTTTTTTCTCTTTGTTACTGTTCCTATTGCCTAAGCATAGAATAACAATAAAAAAAACACTTATGTGTTAAGCCATCAGAACCAAACCGAACCGAAAACAGTGTTAAAAAAACCAAGGTATGTATTGAACCGTAAGCTAACTGTATTGTTGCATCCCTAGTAAGTACATACTAATTTATCCTCATTTTGATGTTGCCACTGAGATTATCCCATTTTCTATGTACTTCTCCCTCATTATTTAATCTCCCCAGCATACACTCGTACAATGCAATTTTAATCATCCCATTAATCCACTCTTTTGTTTCTGGCATTCTGGGGCACTTCCAATTACGTAGTATCATCCTAGCAGCTGTAATCCATCCAATCTTAAGCAGAATAAAGGGATATTTACCTATATTAGGTATCACTAGTTTGTCACCCAGAAGGCATAGCCGTGGCTCTACAGGTAACTCACAGCTTAGCCACTCCTCCATTATTCTTAAACTTTTACACCAGAATAGGTAAACTAAACAACATTCCCAGATCATGTGTAATTAAGTACCCTCTTTAATGCACTTCCAACACAGATTATTTCCAGCTAGTCCCATCCTATAGAGTCTGGATGGTGTGTAGTAGTATCTATGTATTATTTTGTACTGAATTAACTTTCCTCTAACTTCTCTTATATTTTCACCTACATTGGAAAGGATGTCCAGCCACTCATTCTCCTCAATATCAATCCCCAGATCCTTCTGCCAGATTTTTCTCAAATTATTACATACTTCTGAATTTACTTTGAGCATCATTTTGTAACACATAGAAGCAGTCCTAGCATCCTTTGGTGACTGTAAATAAGCATATACAGGGTTGTCCTTCACATTAAATTTGTCCTTGATGCAGTGTCTAATTTGCAGGTATTTCCAAAAGTCGCCTCGGGCTCCAATATCCTATTTGTCCACTAAATCAGAATATGACATGGATTTGCATGAGGAGGGAACATTCTTCACTTTAGCAATTCCTTTTAGTTGCCATCGTTTCCAAAACACTGCTTTTTTGTGACTGTTTTTAAATGTGCTTTATAAATAAATGAACTTAAAATACACCCACAGCACTTCACAATCATGAGGGGGGGATCTCTCCACACCAGTGTTAATTTAGTTGACGAAACATTTTCGTCATAATTTTCAAAGTTTCTACAGACGAAAACTAAACAAAACTTAAGTGATGATGACAACTATAATAAAAATATACTGACGTTTTTGTTGCCTAATAAAAATGAGACAAGAATGTGACTGAGGGACGTTTTTTGGTAAATATCCAATCAGAATTAATCTTGTTGTGTGATGCATGACGCACACGCACATTTGAAAGGTAGCGTTAACTGATTCACAGTAGACGCGGGATGTGATTACATCATCAGCCATCGTCTGTCGCAATCGTCATGTCAACAGCCATTTACATTGTAACTGTACCACAAAACAAAAACTGCTTTATTCAGGAAATCATTCAGCGATGTGATTATTTCTTACGTCTGTAAGGATGCAATGATACCGTAGTGCTATAATCTCCGCTTATCAGGGAGTCGCATACAACATACAAGATACTGAAACTGCCTTTAAGTGAAGGCTTTGATTTTTTACGTACATCTTCGCTTTAGAATTCCTCTATGTGAGTAAACAGCCATGGGACTGAGGGCACAATTATCAGAGAACACATTATCATTTGCCAGTCATATGTCATTGCAATTTTTGGTCTTCAATGGTAAAGCTACATTCCATATTTTAATTAGACTGTTTTGTTAATTTTTAAGTAAGAATATTTTTGTATAAATAAATGTATACAATATTTAATTAAATTACACTTAAATTAAACCAAATATATTTTAGTCGACTAAAATCTTATGAAATTTAGTCGACTATAACCAGACTAAAACTAAAATAATTCAGAAGATTAAAATATGACTAAAACTAAAATGGAATTTTAGTCAAAAGACTAAAACTAAATCCAAATTTGCTGTCAAAATTAACACTGCTTCACACCAACACCAGTGTGCAGCATTCTCTTAAATGATGCGACAGCAGCCACAGGACAACGGCACCAGTGCGCTCACCACACACCAGCTATTGGTGGAGGGGAGAGACAGTGATACAGCCAATTCAGTGGTTGGAGATGATTGGGAGGGCAGGATGGGTAAGGGCCGATGGAGGAAATTTGGCCAGGACACCGGGGTTACACCCCTACTCTTTACAAGAAGTGCCATGGGATTTTATATGACCACAGAGAGTCTGGACCTCGGTTTAACGTCTCATCCGAAAATATGATGCTCAGTGACAGAATGGTGTCCCCTTCACTTTTACTGGGGCATAAGGACTTGCACAGATATATAGTATATATAGTGTGGTCAAAATAAATTTTGTTGTTTCATATTGTACTCCATCACAGAAAATGCCCAAACTAGAGCCCGCAGCCCAAAGTTGGCCAGAGGTAACCTTTAATTTGCCCCACCATCCCATCTGAGAAAAGAAGGAGAATGATGGGAATGTGGTTGAAGAAAATGCCTTTGACAGATATTGTCATTTCTTTTTTAACGAAACTTTAGTTTTTTTGTTTGATTGTTGACTGTAAAAAAGCAAACTAAAATAAATGTTTTCATTCATTCATTTTCTTTTCGGCTTAGTCCCTTTATTAATCCGGGGTCGCCACAGCGGAATGAACCACTAACTCATACAGCACACATTTTACGCAGCGGATGCCCTTCTAGCTGCAACACATCACTGGGAAACATCCATACACACTCATACACTACGGACAATTTAGCTTACCCAATTCACCTGTACCGCATGTCTTTGGACTGTGGGGGAAACCGGAGCACCCGGAGGAAACCCACGCGAACATAGGGAGAACATGCAAACTCCACACAGATATGCCAACTGACCCAGCCGAGGCTCGAACCAGCGACATTCTTGCTGTGAGGCGACAGCACTACCTACTGCGCCGCCAAATTAAATGTTTTAGTTAATTAAAATATTTTTTTACAATGCAAATCAAGGCAAAGCCAGGTGCAGCTTGGCTAGTGTATTCAGCACTGAACTCCATTGTGTTTTAAATGGGATTGTTTACAGTACGTTTTACTGTAATAAGTTCATTATAATATTTTACAATTTTACTGCAGTAGTAAAAACCATTTAAAGTAATGTTTTCTAATTATTTTTAAATATTAGGCATTAAAAAAAATCAATTAATAAATTAATCAATCAATTTTTATTTCACAATAAATTAGGAAATTACCCCAGAAACTTTAATGCAATACAGTTTGGTATATTTACCTTTGGCCCACAAAACCTCTATCAAGTTTAGTATTTGGCCCTTCGTTATAAAACGTTTGTCCACCCCTGCACTGTCGTTTATTTTGTGACATCACAAAATACATTGTTTACGGTAATACTTTTTCCTAGTTTATTTATGCACAATATTACACGCCATTATGGGGATGCAGACAAAAACATGAATAACAGCATCGTAAGAAAGTTGCAGTCTGGAATGTTTACCTTTTGCATTTAGCAATGTTTTTTTATGTTGGACCCGTAATAATTAGTTTCATTTTAGCATTTTATTTCATATTTCTACATTTGTAATCAAACATTTGCCCTTAAGTTCTAAATAAAGTGAGAAATATGACCACATATGAATGAATACATTTCTGAGTATTTACTGTGCTCAGCGTAATTAAGTACACTCCATTTTGAAAATGAATATTTTTATCAATTTCTCAGTAAATATAGGCAATGTATTTTGGTGCATTTAAACAAAACAGATTTATTAAACAGATATATTTATTAAAATAATATTTTAGTCACCAAACATATTTAGAAATTGAAAGAATACATTTAAATTCAAGCAAAATATTGCAGAAAAATGACAACCTACAAAATTTAAATATAAATTTGGGTGTACAGTTGGGTTTTTGAACCGTTATCATAAGTTATTTTGTTAGATAAGCTCCAGATTTGGCTTCAGTACTGACTAAACTAATGTATATGCACAAATATTTTTTAAAGCAGATTAATTTTACAGAAAAGGTACTATATCGTGATTTATATATATATATATATATATATATATATATATATATATATATATATATATATATATATATATATATATATATATATATATATATATATATATATATGGCGTCACATGGGTAGCACGATCACCTCTCAGCAAGAATGTCGCTGGTTCAGTTGGCATTTTTTTGTGAGGAGTTTGCATGTTCTCCCTGTGTTGGCGTGGGTTTCCTCCGGGTGCTCTGGTTTCCCCCAGAGTACAAAGACATGCGCTATAGGTGAATTGAATAAGCTAAATTGGCCGAAGTGTGGGTGTGAATGCAAGAGTGTATGCGTGTTTCCCAGTGTTGGGTTGTGGCTGGAAGGGCATTCATTCATTCATTTTCTTTTCGGCTTAGTCCCTTTATTAATCTAGGGTTCCCACAGCAGAATGAACCACCAACTTGCTTCTTCTGCATATGTTTTACACAGCGGATGCCCTTCCAGCTGCAACCCATCACTGGGAAACACGCATACACTCTTGCATTCACACCCACACTTCGGCCAATTTAGCTTATTCAATTCACCTATAGCGCATGTCTTTGTACTCTGGGGGAAACCGGAGCACCCGGAGGAAACCCACGCGAACGCAGGGAGAACATGCAAACTCCACACAGATATGCCAACTGACCCAGCCGAGGCTTGAACCAGCGACCTTCTTGCTGTGAGGCGACAGCACTACCTACTGTGCCACCATCCTGCCCGCTGTAAGGACATCCGCTATGGCATGGCAACCCCTGATTAATAAAAGGACTAAGGCGAAAAGACAATGAATGAATGAATGAATGAATGAATGAATATATATATATATTGTTATCAAGATATGAGAGGACTTATTTTGTTCTGGCACCAATCACATGGCCCCTGTACTAAAATGTAAACAAATTAAAATATAATAATGAAAGATACATGAACACTTATTAAAATGACAAAGCACATACAATTATTTTAACTAAAATTAATGTGAAAACTGATATTACAAAAAAAGGTCATACAAAATATGAATATAATTAACTAAATATAAATAATTCCGATTAAACTGGTGGATATAAAGCTGACGTATAAACTTCGCTGTGTATTTTACATAAAACACATTCAAAAGTAAACTTCTTATGCTTCGACGCAATTGTTGGTAGATTTCATTTTCTTTCGCCTATGTGACTTTTTGGCCTGTGTTAAAGGCCCTGTGAAATTAAAATGAAGTTTTTTAGATGTTAATAATATCAGCATATGTTAGTTTTAAGGATATCTATAAACTAATGTGCTTTAAAATGTGCATTTAAAAGATATAAACCTCATATAAACATCCAAAACTTGTAGTTTGTCACTTTCCGAATGGTATTCAACCAAGCAGACAAGGATATTTGTCAAAACTTTGGCCTGGACAATAAATCATGTTACATCATTACTTCAATGTATTCAACAACAAGAACAACACCGTCTATAAATATGCCATAGCTCAAATAAAATATAAATACACTGAACTTTTGGGTAGAGATGCCATATTTGACCATCATTTGAACGCGTGTCAAGAAAACATGTAACAAGGTGCAGATGCTAGCGTTAGAGACATGAGAAATATCAAACGCATAAATGAACTCATAAATAACTTTTATCTTACCTCGTATTTCCTGACAAATGCTGAACTTGTGTAGTTTGGTTTGGCCAGGTTTTTCACTCAAACTTTCTCCATCGCTACAACGTTTACTCTCTGTTTAATTAGTGGTTTAAACATCAGCGCGGCGCGACACTGACATCTAGTGGTCGATTGATAAATAGACACATTTCTCCACCTGCTGAATGTAAACACTGCTCATACAGTACTATGAAGGGATTTAGGGTACACATTTCTATCGATCTATAATTCATAAAATACCAATTCTCATAATAGAAAATGATTATTATCTTTGTTTTATTTTCACAATTTTGTAGAATAAAAGGTTTCATATAATATGGCAAATTATGGATGAACGTATCCCTCTGTGTAGACCAGACCAACCCTGTTCCTGGAGACCTTCCTGCAGATTTCAGTTTCAACCCATATCAAATACATTCAATCATTCATTTTCTTTTCGGCTTAGTCCCTTTATTAAACAGGGGTCGCCACCGCGGAATGAACCGCCAACTTATCCAGCATATGTTTTGCGCAACGGATGCCCTTGCAGCCGCAACCCAACACTGGAAAACATACACTCTTGCATTCACACTCATACACTACGGCCAATTTAGCTTATTCAATTCACATAGCATTCATAATTTGATCAGGGTTGGAGCTGAACTCTTCTGAAACCTTCAGAATATAAATATGTGTAAAACGGAAGTCTGATTTAAATGCTGCTGAAGTGAATATTTATGGCTCAGTGCAAGAAATAAAATCTTTTTGAGAAAAGAGCCTTAAAAATGTAGCAGCATTGAAATCTACAGACTCAAACTGATAAAGTGCAACAAATAAACAATAATTATTGTAAGTTTTTTTGACACTAGACTGAAAAAAAAAACATATAAAATAACAAAATTAACAAGTACATGAAAAAAAAAACGTTTTTGCCTGCACTTTCTTTCCTTACACATTTTAGGAAATTAAATAATGGGAAAAGTGTAATAATTACCATGCTTTTTAAAATAATACTTAAAATCCATAGCATTTTGAATGTGTACTATGGTCATTTTACACTTTTTGTAGATGCTTTTATCCAAAATAACCTGGAGTACAGGCCCGTAGCCAGCCTGGTGAAAGGGGTGGTTCTTTTTTCTCAAAAAGTGAACCTTTTTGCAGTTATACGCCTCAGTTTCTATTTAACTATGAGATATAAATACTGCATTTAGTGACATTTAAAGCAGTACTTTTTTTTTTTGCTGGATTAGCTAGTTAGATGTCATCATAATCACACTTTTTGATGTACTAAATATATTTCCTAAACATTTGCAATAAAAAAAATTAAAAGAAGACTATTTTTAAAATACAAATTTGTTACATCATATATCATTAGGAAAAAATAGGAATCTGTTAAAAGTTTTTAAGTAAAAAACTGTAGCCTACTGTCATTTATTAGACAAAAAACAAACTGGCCAGCATTCAACTGTCCTCAATTTGGCCATTTCAATAAAATAAAAAAATCATTAAAACATAATAATAATAATAATAATAATGAATTCTTCAGATTTTTTTTAGCCTCTTTGGTAAAAAAAAGTACATTTGAGATTTTATGGATATCAACAATAGCCAAAATATATTCAAATTAATTTAATATGGTCCGCTTCTGCTGCTTCACACCTTTTTATTGCTCATTTTTATTTCAGGAATAAGGTCCAAGATTTAGAATAAAAGTTACCTGCAAATGTTTTCTCTGTTTAAAAACAATAGTGAAAGAAGACTTCTCTTACATCATAGTCTCACCGAAGCAACAGCGGACAGAGGATTCTGTTTGGTCTTAAAGCCTTTTTCGATGGATTATTTTCATTATTTATGATGGCATAGCAGTCAAAATAGTACAAATGAGCTCATGTATGGGACAAATTCTGGACTTTTTCAGTAAGGGGTGGGTCTTAACGCAGCCAGTTAGCCTAGAACCTCATGGATAGGGACAGATTTTTTATCAGTAACTTACTTAAGTAACTTTAGCCTTACCTTGTTTGGCAGTCTTTTTGAACATATGTTCAATATTTTGCGATAATGACGCCGCTGCCTGCCCTTTCTGCCACTCTTGCTCTTTTCGACCCATAGCGTTACTCAGTATGGATGTCGCACGACTCGCATCAAAGATTCAAACGTTACCACTCAGTGGGTTATGTCACGTGACTCGTGTCACATTATTGTGGCTTTGAGGCTCCATGGGATTCGAATTACTGGCCATAGTTATTTAAAATGACACTTTATTACAATATATATTAAATATAATATATTAATTAGATAATAAATATATTATACAATTTTAAATTACATAAAATAACTAAAAGGACAAATTCTGGACCTTTTGGTCGTGAACCCCCCCCTGGCTACGGGCATGGAGTATATTCATTTTTAGCATTATTATGCATTCCTTGGCTTGGAAATCGGACCAATGATGTTGCAAATGCCATAGCATTTAGTGCATACTAGCTGAAAATCATCACTCTCAGTGTGTGTGTGTGTGTGTGTGTGTGTGTGTGTGTGTGTGTCATTACGTGTGCTCTGTTTGACTCGGGGAATGTGCATTTTACTCAAACAGAGCATTGAGAAGTAAAAGCAGTGTGAGCTAGACAAACACTTCTCATTGTCTGTTGTGTTTGTCCTGCATTAGGGCTCAAGATGGTGCAGATTCTCAGACGCCTCCCAAAAAAATGGAAACCAACCTGGACGATGAAGAAGCTTATTTGAATCAGAAGAAGGTCAGATATGACGGAAATATACCGTTTCATTTGAGATATTTGTATTTAGCAGCTGAACACTAACAGTGTCTTAAATTCATTAAAAATATATGTTGTTTTATTTAAAACATTTTTATAAGATGTATGCAGTATTATATAGTTATTATTTTTTATATATCTGGTATTTTGTTTTTATTTAAATAAAAAGAAGGTCAGATACACAATATACATTCAGATATACATTCAGAAATAAAATATTAAAAAGCAAATACAGAAAAGCTAGCAAATAATGAATTATCAAAAAACATTTTGATATATAAATATATTTTTTTTGATAATTCAATATTTGCTAGACTTACTGTTAATAAATCAAATATTTATATTATTTATAAAATATTAAAAAGCAAATAGAGAATAGCTAGTATTGAATATATATATATATATATATATATATATATATATATATATATATATATATATATATAAACTCTATAAATATATTTGTTTAAAATAATATAATTAAATCCATGTGTATTTAATAATATTAATGATGTATGTATTTATTAAAATTTATAGTTATACATTTTATAGTTATAGTTTATAAGTAAAAATTTATTTAATATTTAATAATATACAACATAGTATTTTTACATTTTATATATATATATGAGCAATATCACATGCAGTGCAATATGGCCGAGTGCCTTAGTGTGCAGATATACAGCCATATCGCACTGCTACAAGTGGGATATTGCGTTTATACAACAGTTCGACGGCACAATTGTGTATATAAAAAAGAAAATCAAATATGGAGAGTCTAAAAATCTTTTTGTGAGAGGAACTACTTTCCCCTGCCTTTCATACACGTCTGCAGCTGACGTCAGAACAGCAGAAACCGTTGCTCATTCACCAACGTCACTTTAGAGCTAGTGTTTGAATGATTCTCTAGCGTAATGTCGTATAAGGCTGATTATAAGAGATTATAAGGCTGAACGGCATGAAATGCCATCAGTCTACACAGATTTCCCAGTAATTCTCTTGCAATCGAGATATTACAATAATTAACACCGAAAAAGCCAAAGCAAACACTAGCAGATTACTATGGTATAAATACAGCACTGCAACATACAAAGGAGAGAGATCGACTTAGAATGTCACTTACCTGTTTAATAATGAATTGATCAGCTGTACAGAAATTATAAATATTTTAAAATATCACTCTCCTCATAAATAAACTGCATAGTTGCAATCTAAACAATTACATTCTTAACTAAAAAAAGCCTCAAAAATACATTATGTTGTCCAACAGCTGCAATATTTGTCAAACTGTAGTCCTCTGCTTGTAACTTGTGTGGGAGGAGTAATACACAAGGGTGGAGAGGCTGCAGGAGAGCTGATATTACTTTAATATCTAATGGGTATCAGCCAATCAGATTCGAGAACCAGACAGAACTGTTCGGGGTAACGGATCCGGCATATTACCCGATGATAGAGAGGTGTCGCGCACGAAAGTGGAGACCGGGGAGGGTAAGGGGGGGTGGATGGTGGAGGGGTGTCGCGGATGAAAGTGAGCGGGGTGGGGGTGTTGCGGACGAAAGTGAAGAGGGTTGGGGAGTCACGAAAGAAAGATCTGCGTGTTCCGACACAAATTAAGCCCTGTGTATATATATATCAGTA
Source organism: Danio kyathit (assembly GCA_903798195.1). Taxonomy (NCBI): domain Eukaryota; kingdom Metazoa; phylum Chordata; class Actinopteri; order Cypriniformes; family Danionidae; genus Danio; species Danio kyathit. Next base: position 9,776,153 of record LR812539.1, read on the forward strand.
ACATATTGTATTTGTATATTTATTTCCTTAAAATATTATAATTAAATTCTTGTGTATTTAATATTAATCATTTATGCATTTAATAATGTTAAAATGTATTTAATAACATACAATATAGTATTTTTGTTAGATTATAATATATATTTTAAAATAATATTTTTGTAACCTGTCACTGAAACCGAACACACTAACACTGGAATCACATTGCATTCATTAATTGCCATGGCATAAAAACAACCCAATGACACTGAACACAAAGCCACTCTTGACTCTCCTGAAATAATGAGGCTGTAATAATGTTCAATGTGTGTGATTGTAATGTAATTGAGCTGTAATGCGCTCTTCGGCCTGCAGGTGGAGCTGCTTCATGCGCTGCGGGCGAGCGTTCAGTCTCTGCGAGAGGAGAGGGAGTCTCTGGCGGAGCAGCAGCTGGTCTGCGCGGCTCTCGGCGGCTCCACGGAGGCTTTGGTTCAGGAAAGATGCAAAAGCAACGAGAAGGAGAAATTCCGCATGTTTGTGGGAGATTTGGAGAAGATCGTGAATCTGCTGCTGTCTCTGAGCGCGAGACTGGCGCGAGTGGAGAACAGTCTGAGCGCGCTGCAGCAGGAGGAGGAGCACGATGACGAGAGGGTGAGCTGCTGCACACGTCGTCAGATCAATAATAATAATCATAATCATAATAATGTTTTTTTTCAGTATGTTATTTTATATTCTTTGGTTTAGTAAATATATATATTTTTAAATTGTGTATTTATTTTCCCCTAAAATTATACTGTAATAAAATATCACACTGAGGAGAGGGTGAGCTCACATCACCACCAGAAAAATAATAATATCATTTTATTCAGTATAATAATACAAATTCAATAAAATGTATATTAATAACCAAGTCTATTATATATTATATATTTTTTAAATTATATGTATTTATTTAATTCATATAAATATTTTAATACAAGTTTTTTTTTCATTAATAATATATTACAGAATAACTTTATCCATTTCTGTGTGGATATAGATAATCTTTTTTGGTGCATTTAAATAAAAGTTTTATTATTAAAATATTATTGAATATTTTAATACATTTTTCTGTGAATAAACGTAATATATTTTGGTGCATTTAAATATAAAATATATAATTATATAATGTTCATTAAAATGAGAGTTTAGTCACCGAATATCTTTAAAAAAAGACAGAAAATACATTTAAAATAGAGATTTTTACAAAAAACACAAACCTCAAAATAATCTTGATTTTTTGTCTTTCTTAAAATATTATTTAATATTTTCCCGTAACAATCATCAGGATTTACTAATTTTGCACCAGTTTTTCAGTTTTGGCTTTAGTTCTGACTAATCGAACGTACATACACAAACACATTAGACATAATTAGAAGGGATACATTTATTTTTTTCTGAATTATTTTTCAAAATAATATTAAACATCAAATCAATTTGCAAGTCATTTCTATATACAGTACATGAGTAAAAGGTTTTTATACATTCAGTTTTAAACATTAAATATTAAACGTAATGCTGAATAAGAGAGTGTCAGCAAATAAATCTAATTGTAAAAATATTATGTAACTCCTATTTGTTATTTTCTTTCTCTTTATGGCAGTTTATATTGCAATTTCTTGCAGAAATTTCTCTTTGAATATAAAATGACATTTAGTTTTGACTAGTTTTGGTTCATATACAGTTGAAGTCAGAATTATTAGCCCCCCTGTTATTTTTCCCCATTTTCTGTTTAACGGAGAGCAAATTTTTTCAGCACATTTCTGAACATAATAGTTTTAATAACTCATTTCTAATAACTGATTTATTTTATCTTTGCCATGATGACAGTAAATAATATTTGACTAGATATTTTTCAAGACACTTCTATACAGCTTAAAGTGACATTTAAAGGCTTAACTAGGTTAATTAGGTTAACTAGGCAGGTTAGGGGAATTAGTCAAGTTATTGTATAACGATGGCTTGTTCTGTAGACTATCAAAAATAAATATAGCTTAAAGGGGCTAATAACATTGTCCTTAAAATGGTTTTAAAAAAATAAAAACTGCTTTTATTCTAGCCGAAATAAAACAAATAAGACTTTCTCCAGAAAAAAAAATATTATCAGACATACTGTGAAAATTTCCTTGCTCTGTTAAACATCACTTGGGAAATATTTAAAAAAGGGGGCTAATAATTCTGACTTCAACTGTGTGTGTATATATATATATATATATATATATATATATATATATATATATATATATATATATATATAAAACATTTTATATGCACGTTTTAAAGTTACAGCTGCATAAAATACCAACATTTGCCTTACAAACAACACATATTTCATCACCCTAACCCATATTGCAGAACAATCTGCTGTGAAATGTGCACAAACAGTCAGACTGATGTGATCAGATCAGGCACATTATAATTCATCCAACATTTCGGCAGAATGAGGAAATTGATTTTTCCACTTGTGAACAAACAATGATCTGCTTTCTGACATAATCAGTCTGAGATCTAAAGCCCTGCAGAGCAACTTTTACACATCAGACTCAACAAACAGGCACAAAGCAAGCGTTTAAAGACTATTTTAGAAGACCACAACATTATCTTTATTAAATAAAGGCTCTTCTGTTTACAGAGGCTGCATTTATTCAATTCAAGTTTATTTGTATAGCGCTTATCACAATAATTATCGTTCCACATGCAGCTTTACAAAAGGTGAAAAGTTTAGGAGTGTGTATATAAACATATTTAACCTGCACAGTTATACCGTATATAGAGATGTCTGTGTGTATAATATATTTTCATTGAAGCATATTTGCACTTATTTGATCAAAAATCAGACATACAGACAAAATTGTTTGAGATGTTATTAATTTAAAATGAACTAATAAAGTTTGTAATTAAATATACTGTAAAATGTCATTTATTCTATTGATTTAAAGCTGAATTTTTAGCATTAACACTGTCACATGATCCTAAAATACAGATGAAGTCCATTATTCGCTTTCCTGTTAATTTGTTTTTCTTTTTAAAATATTTCCCAAATGATGTGGAATGATGAAGGAATTTTCACAGTATTTCCTATAATTTTTTTCTTCTGGAGAAAGTCTTATTTCGGCTAGAATAAAAGCAGTTTTTAATTTTTTAAAGCCATTTTAAGGTCAATATTATTAGCTTCCTTAAGCAATATTATTTTTCAACAGTCTACAGAACAAACCATCGTTATACAATGACTTGCCTAATTACCCTAACCTGCCTAATTAACCTAGTTAAGCCTTTAAATGTCACTTTAAGCTGAATATTAGTATCTTGAAAAATATCTAGTAAAATATTATTTACTGTCATCATGGCAAAGATAAAAGAAATCAGTGATTAGAAATGAGTTATTAAAATTATTATGTTTAGAAATGTGTTGACAAACTCTTCTCTGTTAAACAGAAATTGGGGGTTAATAATTCTGACTTCAACTGTATATCTAATATATCAGTGCAATATATCAATCTTGATGCTTAAGAAACATTTCTGATCATTATTAATGCTTCATATTTTGAACATGACATTATCTTCAACAACAAACCCAAAAGCTGACACTCCTTACACATTCAATTTCAATCAATAAAGGGCTGTTCCTGATAATTATACCTTACATTCACTGCGGAGTAATAAGAAATGCTAATTGAAGGACATCATGTTACAAAATACAGCGTGATTCATTTAGGAATGAAGACACAGATAAAGTTTATCTGTCAATGACACAATGTCAGTCAAGTTTATCTGTCGGTCAAATAACAAAAGAAAAAGACTTCATTGGTATCAAGATTTAGTGAGTTTGAGATCGCACTGTTTCAAGAGCAGTCTGAATATTGCCAAATGATATTTCAGAGATCTAGTCTAGTGTTATACTGTATGTCTAGTGTACTTGTTTTTATTCAATTGTGTACCATTTGTAGTTTTTGTAGTTTATAAAAGCCCCCCTAGGACAAGTGCTGTGAACTAGCTTTTGCTACATATTAATATTGCATTATATATAGTATATATAGTACTTGGATTACATTATAATATTGCATATCCATGTCAAAGACAAACGTCTGGTCTGGTGACATTCACATTTCGCATTTCATACTAAATAAACCTTCTATTATTTTTTTAAACCGAAAACTTTTAATGTTTTGAATAATACATTAAATTATCTCTAAAAATATATATGATAGATATTTGTGTGTATTTAATGACAAAAAGGTTGACTGTGTCTGCCTCCTGAATCATACGTTCAGCTTCAATTATGAATATTTCAATCTAATTGTCATCTTTTTTGCATGTTTACTAATTTATTTAAACATTTCCATTAAACCTGTATTATTTGTAATTTAAGTTATTTTATTATAAAAAGGCTCAGAAAAAAAGTACGTTCTAAATATACAAAGAAAAACACCTATTAACACTACACTTATTGTTTTGACCCTTAAAATCATCTTACATCTCCCATTTCCCCTCCTTTTTATTTGTATTTTTACAATACATCAGTCTATGAGAGCAATTCCCACACCCTTTTTATCATTTAACGTGGTTAATCCTGTCTAATGTGCATTGTTAACCATACAAATAAAACCTACATTACACTCTGTCTATTAAGAGGAATTTCCATCAAAAAAGGTGATTAGAATTACTGTATTTGCAAAACGATGCAAACAGAATCTTCCACAAACACTAGACTGTAATAAAAACACCCTTGTTTACACAGTTGGCTGTTAGATTAACACAAATTACAGCAATTCCAGGGTTAAGGATGTGATTTAGCAGACTCAAAACATAAATTCACAGAATGTATACAGTTGAAGTCAGAATTATTAGCCCCCCTGTTTAATTTTTTCTCCAATTTCTGTTTACCGGAGAAAAGATTTTGTCAACACATTTCTAAACATAATAGTTTTAATAACTCATTTCTAATAACTGATTTATTTTATTAAATAATATTTTACTAGATGCTTTTAAAGACACTTCTATACAGCTTAATGTGACATTTAAAGGCTTAACTAGGTTAATTAGGGTAACTAGGCAAGTTATTGTATAACGATGGTTTGTTCTGTAGACTATCAGAAAAATTTTAGCTTAAAGGGGCTAATAATTTTGTCCTTTTAATGTCTTTTAATAAATTAAAAACTGCTTTTATTCTAGCCAAAATAAAACAAATAAGACTTTCTCCAAAAGAAAAAATATTATCAGACATACTGTGAAAATTTCGTGACTCTGTTAAACATCATTTGGGAAATATAAAAAAAAAAAAAGAATTCAAAGCGAATCATTCTGACTTCAACTTTATTATTGATGAAGATGATGATTAAGTAGGATATTGTTTATTTATTTTTTGAAAAGTCTGCTTTTACAATTTGAGCACGTGCAAACCACTGCAGATATGCATAAACAGTACAGCTACTTGATAAATAACCTACTATAAATTAAAAAAACTGAACTGTAAAAATACTTTGAAAGTAAATTACACCTAAGAGAGATGACCTTAATGCTTTTTTATTTTTAATAATTCCAACTTTGAATGTTAGAATGTTCTAAATGAATAGGGCATAGGGGGATAAGTGGGAATAGAACACAGCCAGCAACTACAGTTGCAATCAGAATTATTGAACCCCCTTTGATTTTTTTTTTCCTTTTTTAAATATTTCCCAAATGATGTTTAACAGAGCAAGGAAATTTTTACAGTATGCCTGATAATGTTCTTTCTTTAGGAAAATGTCTTATTTGTTTTATTTCGGCTAGAATAAAAGCAGTTTTTAATTTTTTAAAACCCATTTTAAGGTCAAAATGATAAGCCCCTTTAAGCTATATATTTTTTCAATAGTCTACAGAACAAACCATCGTACAATAACTTTCCTAATTACCCTAACCTGCCTAGTTAACCTAATTAACCTAGTTAAGCCTTTAAATGTCACTTTAAGCTGTATAGAAGTGTCTTGAAAAATATCTAGTCAAATATTATTTGCTATCATCATGGCAAAGATAAAATAAATCAGTTATTAGAGATGAGTTATTAAAACTATTATGTTTAGAAATGTGTTGAAAAAAATCTGCTCTCCGTTAAACAGAAATTGGGGAAAAAAATAAACGGGGGCTAATAATTCAGGGGGTTGAATAATTTTGAACACAACTGTACGTTTCTAACTACAGCTCCGGAGGTGTCGTTTCAAGTGCTCAAGTTTGCGACGCAGTTTGCGAATGTTCGTTGAAGCGATGGATTTGGGGAAACGGCAAATCAAAAAACTATCTTTGTAACGACGGAACTTGCAACCTTAGTTGGCTAGTTGGTTTTGGGAAACGCACCCCAGACCGTTTTACTTATATTCAAATTAAGATATGAGTCACACAACCAATCAGAGACATGAACTAATGCCTCGGTTAAATAATTTGCTGCCAGTTGTTTGTTTTTCGCATGCACATATAGAACTGTGTCATCAGCATACATCTGGCAGCTATAAGCTATTGTGCTAGTGACAACATTAGTAGATATAAAGCTTATATGAACATCCAAAGCTTGCCATTTGTTACTTCCGCCTAAATGAATAAACGATTCTTTTGATGTCACTACTTTCATAGTTTCTCATCAAATCTTCTGACCAATCAAATGCTCTCTAGTATCTGACATGCCCCGCCCCCTTCATGACGCTTTTCATTTAGATGCGCATGATCTCAACAACTCTCACTGGCTGAGCTGTGATAAAACACTATTGGCTGTTTTTGTTTAAAGGGGGAGGGGCTACTTTAAGCCCGGCCCTCTCCTCATGTTTCAGTTGATATTACGTCAAACATCTACAGAAGTCCTTAGAGACCATGCCTTATGTTTTTCTAGTTTTCTCGTGATCATGACTTTATTTTCTTGAGATCTCGACATGTCAAACGCTGTTTTTTTTCGTTATCACGACTTTTATTACGACTTTTTTTTTTTGCTTATTCTAGGAGGATGTCCTAGACACGCATACAGTAGCTTAATATCGCATCTCTTTAAAGTAATTGTAAATAACTTGCCAAACGGATGCATTTAAGCAAAAGCGAGTTATGTCGAGATCACAAGAAAACAACTGAGAAAAAATATTTGAATGCATGGCCTCTTAGGACTTCCATAAACATCAAATAAAAAAAATGCTCATAATAATGTATGCTCGTTAAATTCCACTAGTAACGCGCTCGTGTGTTTGTGTGTGTCCGCAGGAGTCTCTGCAGCTGAAGCGAAAGCAGTTGTGCAGTCAGCAGGAAGACGCTCGCGAGCTGAAGGAAAACCTGGACCGGCGCGAGCGAGTGGTCCTGGATATTCTCGCGGGCTACCTGAGCGTCCCGCAGCTGCGCGACTACCAGCGCTTCATCCGCATGAAACCAGCGCTCCTGATCCGACAGCGCCACCTAGACGAGCTCATCCGCCAGGGGGAGGAGCAAACGCAGAGACTAGAGGAGTCCCTCCCCCTTCAGCACCACCCAAAGAACACTGACTCCGCCCCCAAACCTACACACACTTTTAACCCCACCCACCTGCCACGCCCTACCACTGTGACCTCACTCTGACTCCGCCCACTACGGATCAATCACACTGACTATAAGTGCCTTATAAATAATGAAGGAAGTAGCCGTCGGGTTTCCTGCGCATCTACACTGCAAATGCACACTATAGCGCAACACTGAAGCACAATGCTAATTCGATGGCATCATTTTCGAGCCCTGAGCACTTTGGAACAGATGAACCACTACGATAAGAAACACACACACACACACACAAAAAAAAACACTTTTTTCTGTCTTGTTGAAATTTCTGTCGATAAAAATGTGACAGGTGATTATTTATGATGAGTTTAGAAACAGTTTTGTATTGTGTATGTTGCTGTACATACTCGATCCCCTTGTTGATTTTAAAATATAGCTGGTTAAAAAAAAAACGCTGAATTAGTGATGTCACGATACTGGAATTCTGTACCAATCGGTACTAAAATTTTAAAAACGTCCATTTCCCGCTAACATTTGAGCGCTGTTGAGCTCGTTCTTAAACAGCGCTGATTTGCCATTGTGATCACGTGCTCAACAGAAATGACTGTGAAGGTCGTGAAGGTCATTTACTCACCGCTGTTTACTGAGTGTAATCACAGCTATAGGGACGCTGGAGTGTTTTAAAAGGCCCCAGTCTCTACAGGGTGTTTTCACACCTCTAATTTGAAAAAAGTCAGGAAAGTGGGTGTGTCCAGCTCGGTTTAAGTGGGTGTGTCCAGCATCGAAAGAGGGAAGGTTTTGCATAAAAAGGGGAGTTTCATTACGTGCACACGCTGATTTTCACAGCGGAAACACAAACACAGATGCAGGGAAGATTCGGAGAGCAGCGGATCTGAGAGCTGTGTGGAAGTGGAGGATTTTCAGTCCATAATATTGGTGTGATATTACTGTAAACTAGGCGACGCAGTGGCGCAGTAGTTAGTGCTGTCGCCTCACAGCAAGAAGGTCGCTGGTTCGAGCCTCAGCTGGGTCAGTTGGTGTTTCTGTGTGGAGTTTGCATGTTCTCCCTGCGTTCTCATGGGTTTCCTCCGGGTGCTCCGGTTTCCCCCACAGTCCAAAGACATGCGGTACAGGTGAATTGGGTAGGCTAAATTGTTCGTAGTGTATGAGTGTGAATGAGAGTGTATGGATGTTTCCCAGAGATGAGTTGCGGCTGGAAGGGCATCCGCTGCGTAAAAAACATGCTGGATAAGTTGGCAGTTCATTCCGCTGTGGCGACCCCGGATTAATAAAGGGACTAAGCCGAAAAGAAAATGAATGAATGAATTACTGTAAACTTAGTAACTAAATTCATTTTGACTAAGGGTGCTTTCACACCTAGAAGTTTGTTTCGGAACCTGGCACGTTTCTCCAGTTAGCGCGGTTCGTTTGGTATATGTGAATCCAGCAATCGGTCCGAGATCGCCTGAATGAGGTGGTCTCGGCTCGATTGAAACAAACTCTGGAGCAGATCGATTGTTGTGAGAAAGCAAAAAAAACGATCCAACTAACTAACCAACCAGGGTATATCACAGTGTATTATGGATCTGCAATAGCCATATATATGCCTATATGAAGAGAGAATTATGAATAGGGCGGGATGTCATCATTCCTACTGTTAAATGGGCATTTCACGTTAAATAGGAAAGTGAAAGCATGTTAACTATTACGAGAGCTGTTTATCCATTAGGAAAATTGACAGAACAGTCTTGGTTTATCTGTTATTTCTCTCTATAATGTAAAGCCAACGGCTCAAGTCTTACCGCTGATTTATATTTGGTGACGATGTCTGAGGCTGTCACCATTCAAAATTAAAGCCCAGATTTCGCTTATAATGTCTCATTGCTCATCGTCATAAATTAAAATAAGCACGCATGACAGCTGAGCGGGACTTTGCAAAATAAACTGTGGAACTCTGACCAATGTGAGGAGAGTTTACTCGCACGTGACTTTGCTTCAGCTATTTTGGTCTGTTTAGAATCTGTGAAAGCGAACCGCACCAAGAAACAAAGTGCAACAGTGACTACGTTTACATGGACATCAGTAATCAAATTATTAGCTTTAATCTAATTAAGAGAATAATAAGACTAAGGTGTTTGCATGAGTTGCTTTTTGAATGCTTCTTTCATGATCCTGTTTTGCATGTTATAGCACATAATTCGATTAACGTCATTGCGTCTCCGCGCTATACGCATTTCCTCTGGAGTTTCATGCAATTTTGGGTGTTTCATTTTTAAATTTGTCGACTTTAACTGCAGTTTGGCACTTTCACTTTCATTCGGGAACATTTCATGCATGCCCCCCGTGACAAACGAGATATTGGATGCAACTATGAACTGCTGGAAGAGTGTTGTTTTAATGATAGTTCATACCGCATGCTGAATGGAAGAAAAAAAAACTCTGCATTTCACGATGCAGGTGTCTGTGGTCTGCACTGACTTCGGTAGGTGCAAAAAGTGTCAAACAGCCGTGCGTGTGTGTGTGTGTCTGGGTGTGTGTAGACTACCCTGTCGCAAAAAGCGGCTTTAAGTCCTACATGACGGTAATAGTTCGATTAAGGTGTTTCCATGTCTGTACTGCACTTCAATAATGCGACTAAAATCGGCATACTCCACATGTCATAATTCCATTTCTCTTTAGTTCAATTATCACCTTAATCTGATTCAATTAATCAAAAATGGCTGTTTACATGATAGACTCTTAATCAGAGTATTGTCTTAACCGCATTAAAATCAAATTATTGGTGTCCATGTAAACATAGTCAGTGTAACAATTTTAATCCCTGTTTCGGAACAAAACAATCGAATTACAGGTGTGAAAGCACCCTCAGGCATGTCTTCAAAAACTGAAAGAGTACTGTTGACGATACTAACTTAAACATAAACAAAGAACATTGATCGCTCAAATACCAAATCCGTAAAGACAGGACAATCAACACAAACTCTTTTTTTAAAAGAAGACAAGCGGCAAATCCGGATTTCACCATTTCCAGATTCAAAAAGCTCTTGAGTAAAAAATGTTCGTATTTTTTGTCGCATGTTAGCAGACCACTGTAATCCACACATGTGGGTGCACACGCGAGCTGTGTTCTCATCACGGGAAAATGGAAACAAAACCTTGTCTCAGAACAGTTCTTCTTATAGTTGTTTTAATTACGGTTGGCAACACAACGTGGCGTCTCTCTGAACACTGTAACAGGTAAAAAGAGTCTTCGAAGCTGTATCATGCATATTAATGAAGTTGCATCTCGTTCACAATAGAGCGCGCTGATTGGATCGAACCAATTCTTTGTCATGAATTAAAGCTAAGAACTCGATGACGTTACTTTGTACCGGCTGGTACAGACGTCCAGTCTACACACTGAATTGAATTGAATATTCAGTTCAATTCATGCTTATTTCTATAGCGCTTTTACAATGTAGATTGTGGAATTTACACAAGGAGCTCACGGCTGTGACGCAGCTTCAAAATTTCTTTTTAAACCGGAAGAACGAATTTGCTCTAAACAACTTTAAATTTTCACTTGTTAGCTAAATGTATGCGTCCTAATAGTGTTTTAGCAACGTGGGACATATATATGATTGTCAACATTTTAAAAAATGTGTTTTAGTGTTTCTTGACCCTTTAAAGCTGTGAAGATCAATTGATTCATCAGCGGATCGCTTGTATGTCAGCTTATAAACAGACCAGCTGATCTTCGTGGCTTTAAAACGCTCCAGTGTCCCTGTATCTGTGGCTACACTCAGTAAATAGCGGTGCATTTGGTGAACTGATGACCTTCACGGCCAATCAGTCACTTCTGTTGAGCACGTGAACACAATGGCAAATCAGCGCTGTTTAAGAACGAGCTCAGATGTTAGCAGGAAATAGACGTTTTTTACATTTCAGTAGCGATTGGTATCGAATTCCAGTACCGTGACAACACTACGCTGAATAGATGTTTGTATTTTTGTAAGTGAATTACTAGCGAGGGGTGGCTTTCGGGCTTTAACAGGTGCTATTATATGGAAATGGCGGTGATGTTTCACTGGCACTTGAACACAGTATCAGTACTTGGTTTCAGTAGCGAGTAGGACGTGAAAATCTGTTAAAACTGATAATCGATGGAATATAATTCACAAGCGGCTGCATGCAGGGTTTTATTACTACTACTTTTTTTTTGGTTTGGTTTGGTGATCGTAACGCTCATGCCCAAACTTGTTTCCCATTATATTTTATTTTAACTACTGGCTGTTTTGTTTTTAGTTATTATTATTATTATTATTGTTATTTGGAGAGCATCTTTCATTTAGAGAAAAAGTAATCCCTGTTCAGCTGTATGAAAGCACACAATCACAGAAATGTTGATATTGGACTGTTTATGTATAAGAGACAGAACTGTTGTTGTTTTTCTTGATGGAGGTGAATGGAGGAGAAGGTTCAGCCATGCTTTACACTGTTTAAAAGTAAAAAGAGCACAATTGGAAGGCAAAATAAATCTATTTTTTAAGTACAACTTCACTGGTTTGGTGTGACGTCATCTGTGTTCATGGGTCAAAGATATACAAGGATTTAAAGCAGGGGTCACCAAACTTGTTCCTGGAGGGCCGGTGTCTTGAAGATTTTAGCTCCAACCCTAATCAGACACACCTGAACAAGCTAATCAAGGTCTTACTAGGTATATTTGAAACATCCAGGCAGGTTGTGTTGAGGCAAGTTGGAGCTAGACCCTGAAGGGACACCGGCCCTCGAGGACCAAGAATGGTGACCCCTGATTTAAAGCATCGAAACAATAAAAGTGTAATGGTGTATCAGGATTTTAGTGCTGATAAACAATTCGTCACCTTGGAATTATAAGGTTCTATCTGCGTTCTGAATGATTTTGAGCTTCAAAGTTTTTGCATTCCATAGCAAACAGTGTGTGTGTAACATATGTTTTTTAAATAAAAAGTCTTGAAATGTAAACAACTTATAAAAAAACGTCCCATAATGTAAATAAGTTGTCATTTAATAAGAATATGTCAATAACTCAATTTTGATAAAAATGTCAGATAGAGCCATATATAATTCCAAGGTGATGAAATAACAATGACAAATTCCATACGAAATAAAAGCGTGCATTACATCATTTTTACATTTAATTTAACACTAATTTAATTTAGTGCGTATTGTATAGATATGTATATACGCTCACTGGCCACTTTATTAGGTACACCTTACATACCAGGTTGGACCCCCTTCAGAACTGCCTCAATCCTTCATGGCACAAATTCAACAAGGTACTGGAAATATTCCTCAAAGATTTTGCTCCATACTGACATGAAAGCAACACGCAGTTGCTGCAGATTTGTAGGCTGCACATCCATGATGCGAATCTCCCATTCCACCACATCCCAAAGGTGCTCTATTGGATTGAGTACTGGTGACTGTGGAGGCCATTTGAGTACAGTGAACTCATTGTCATGTTCAAGAAACCAGTCTGAGATGATTCACGCTTTATGACATGGTGCGTTATCCTGCTGGAAGTAGCCATCAGAAGATGAGTACACTGTGGTCATAAAGAGATGGACATGGTCAGCAACAATACTCAGGTAGGCTGTGGCGTTGACACGATGCTCAATTGGTACTAAGTGTGCCAAGAAAATATCCCCCACACCATTACACCACCACCACCACCTGCCTGAACCATTGATACAAGGCAGGATTGATCCAAGCTTTCATGTTGTTGAAGCCAATTTTTGACCCTACCATCCGAAAGTCGCAGCAGAAATGGAGACTCATCAGACCAGGCAACATTTTTCCCAATCTTCTATTGTTCAAGTTTGGTGAGCCTGTGCGAATTGTAGCCTCAGTTTCCTGTTCTTAGCTGACAGGAGTGGCACCCGGTGTGGTCTTCTGCCGCTGTAGCCCATCCGCCTCAAGGTTGGACGTGTTGTGTGTTCAGAGAAGCTCTTCTGCAGATGTGCAGAGTACTAGAGCGCAGATGTTTTCTGAATGTTAAGAAGTGACTGTAAATATAGTGGAGTTTTCCCAATAAGAGTTTTGTAAATGAACAGAAACCAGTGAATTTGTCGACGTGATTGAAGAGAAGGCCACTTCAATAAAGAAAACAGTAGACAGTGATGAGTATTAAATGGCGCACCAGTAACAAAATGAATTGCTGCATGGTGAATAACATCCAGTTTGTGAAGGAGAGTTTTAGAAGCTGATCTGTAAATAAAATCCCCATAATCCAAAATAGGTAATACTTTTAATTTGATTAAATGCTGCATAAATCAAATACTTATTTTACTTTGAATATGTTCTGCTTAGGTCCAGATGATATATAAAATGACATCAAATTACTTTTTGCTTATCATTTTCCACTCTCGACTGTTTGTGTCAAACCAGAACATTGCAGGAACGTTCTTCTAACGTATAGGGAACGTTTTGCTAGTGGAAACATTGCATGCTTTTTCAGATCCAGGCCAAAATGCATAAAATTATATGAGTTTTTAAACAAAAACACCATTGTGTCATGAATATTTACTCACACGCAAGCGCTTCTAAACTTTGACGAGGTGAAAAGAAGATATTTTGAAGAATGTTCATCCAAAAGTATAGACCATTTTAAGGGATGTAAAAACAATGGTCCCAACGTATTTCCTGTTTCACATTTTTAATTTTTATAACTTCTGAGAATCCAAAAAGAGCCACATATTGATAAATAATGTTATGATAGCTGTTTTATTATTAAGTTATGATTGAATTGCCTCTTCTTACAGTTATGAAATAGTTTGATAACAAGCAGGAAATGTTTATGGGCCAATGACATCACAACATTGAAATGGTCTATTCATTCATTCATTCATTTTCCTTCAGCTTAATCTCTTTATTAATCAGGGGACGCCACAGTGGAATGAACTGCCAACTTATCCAGCATATGTTTTGCACAGCGGATGCCCTTCCAGCCGCAACCCAGTACTGGGAAACATCCATACAAACTCACACACACACTCATACACTACGGCCAATTTAGTTCACCCAATTCACCTATAGCGCATGTGTTTGGACTGTGGGGGAAACCGGAGCACCCAGAGGAAACCCACGCCAACATGAGGAGAACATGCAAACTCCACAGAGAAACGCCTACTGACCCAGCCGGGACTCGAACCAGCAACCTTCTTGCTGCTGTGAGGAAACTAACCCACTAAGCCACCGTGTTGCTATCCAAAAGTATTATGTAAGGGTTTTTTCCATCATTCTTCAGTATTGTGGTCAACAGAAGAAAGAAACTCAATCGGGTTTTGAACAAGCGGAGGATGAATAAATGATGGTATTTTTGAGTGAACTGTCCCTTTAATATTTACAAATCCCCTTTGATTATTTTAGATCACAAATAAATCCTGTTGCGAATTGTTGGAGAGGTGTGGGATTCCCGTTATGTGAATAGTTCCTCTTGAAGCGCTCCCTTTAGAGAGACGCAGGTCACTTGATATGGTCATTATATGCTCAGTACTTTGATCATTACTGCAACAGGAAACTAAAGAAACTGCCAAACAAACAATGTAACGGTAACCAGATCCCAGATCAGCGTAACGGCTTGACCATAATGATATGTGCTGCTTTATCAGGCCTACGCAAGCAATCTGAATCATTTAAACAGCCACCGCAAAAACAGCACATGGATGGTTCTAGAACTGCACTCAAACAATGACTTTTGCTTCTTGTTCAAACTACTTATTTAAAATGAGTCAACACAATTCTTAAAGGTCCCATGAAATTAAAATAAAGTTTTTAAGATGTTACTATTAGTATTGTTCGTTTTTTGGGATATCTATAAGCTAGTGTGCTCCAAAACAGTGACACAATTAGCGTTTAGAAGATATAAAACTGATACAAACATGTGAAGCTTGTAGTTTGTCACTTCCACCTAAATGGATCAACGGTTTTATTCACGTCACATCAAATGCTCTCTAGTATCTGACAGTATCCCCCTTCAAGACGCTTCTCGTTTGCTTTTCGTTTGACGCACTTGAGCTTAACCACTCAAAACAAAATGCTATTGGCTGTTTTCATTGAAGGGGAGGAGCTACACTATGTCCCACCCTCTCTTCATGTTGCAGTTGAGATAACGTCAAACATCAAATAAAAATGCACATTTCAAAGCGCTTCACGGGACCGTTAGGGTTTTTTTGGGACAACTAAATAGTTTTATGTTCAATTCACTTCAATTTGTAAAAACAATTAAGTTAACTTCATCTGTTTGTGCTGAGACAACATGAAGGAACTGTGTGAAACCCACAATGGAAAAAGAAATCCTTATTGGATCAACTTAAATAAATGACTTTAAGTTCTTTCTACACCTAAAAGAATCAAGTTTTTCCAACTTATTTATTACTGAAAATCGTAGTAAATTAAGTGGAAACTAATTCATTCATGTTGTATACAAGTTTTGACTTTCTACCACATTGTAAAACGTGATTGCTTCTGGCAAAGGGAGTAAATCAATCGCCTTAAAAGTGACAAGTTGATTTTACTTAAAACATTTAAATATTTCTGTGGTAGCTTAGAACTCTTAAGTTCACTTAACTTCTTTATTTGTTATTAGGCACATAGTTCATTTACATAATTTTAAAACAATGAGTGTACTCACTTTTATAAAGTAGTCAACTAATCTTAAACAACACAATTCTTGAGGTTTATTTTGGGACAACTAAATTGTCTTATGTTCAATCCACTTAAATTGGTAAAAACGATTAAGTTAACTTCATCGGTGTGTGTTGAGACAACATGAAGGAACTGTGTGAAAGCCGTACTGGAATAAAAAGCCTCATTGGATACACTTAAATAAATTACTTCAACTTCTTACACCTAAAAGAATAAAGTTTTTCCAACTTATTTATTACAGAAAACCTTAGTAAATTAAGTGGAAACTAAGTAATTAGTGTAGTTGTACCAATCTGAAGTGATTTGTTTAACTTTAATGACACGGTTTTGAATAATAACCCAAATTATATGGAGTTACAGCTAAAAAAAAAACAATGGCTGCATCCGAAATCTTATACTTCTCTACAACACTCAAAAAATATATTTTGCTGCTTGTTTAAACTACTTATTGAAAATGATTTGAATCAACACAATTATTGAGGGTTATTGGGACAGCTTATTTTTTTATGTTCAATCCACTTACATTTCACTAAACTAAACTTAATTGATTTGTGTTAGGACAGCATCAAGGAATTGGGTGAAACCCACACTGAAAAAAGCCTTATTGGAAATGACTTCAACTTCTTACACCTAAAAGAACAAAGTTTTTCCAACTTATTTATTACAGAAAACCTTAGCAAATGAAGTGGAAACTAACTTATTCATGTAGTTGTAACATGCTTTTGCACTATTTTTTTTACAGT
Source organism: Danio kyathit (assembly GCA_903798195.1). Taxonomy (NCBI): domain Eukaryota; kingdom Metazoa; phylum Chordata; class Actinopteri; order Cypriniformes; family Danionidae; genus Danio; species Danio kyathit. The sequence continues at coordinate 9,793,060 of LR812539.1, forward strand.
GTGCGGGTACATTTTGCGTGAATATTAACACATATGGAGTTATCTCTAAACAAGAAAACCAATGGCTGCGTCCGAAATCCTGTACTTCCCTACACTCCAAATGACTTTTGCTGCTTATTTAAACTTATTTAAAATGAGCTGAATCAACACAATTCTTAAGAGTTTTTTGGGACAACTTAATTGTTTTATGTTCAATCTACTTACATTTGTAAAAACGATTAAGTTAACTTAATTTATTTGTGCTGAGACAACATGAAGGAATTGTGTGGATAATAAATGACTTCAAGTTCTTCTTACACCTAAAAGAATAAAGTTTTTCAACATATTTACTATTGACAATCTTAGTAAATTAAGTGGAAACTAATTAGTTCATGTAGTTGTAGTCGTCATGAAGTCATTTAAGTTTTCCCTTTTTTCAGTGTGCTGGCACATTTTGAGTCCCAGTCCTTTTTTTTCTTTTTAAAAACAAAAAATTTTATGAAACTAAAATTATATGGAGTCACTCTAAAAAAAGCCTCCGAAATTACATATACTTCCCTACTACACTCATAAAATGACTTTTTTGCTTGTTCAAATAACTCATTTAAAATGAGCTGAATCAACACAATTATTAAGTTGTTTTTTTGGGACAACTAAATTGTTTTATGTTCAATCCATTTAAATTTGAAAAAAAACAATTAAGTTTACTTCATTGGTTTGTGCTGAGACAACATGAAGAAACTGCGTGAAACCCACACTGGAAAAAAAATCCTCATTGGATCAACTTAAATAAATGACTTCATGTCACTTTATAGAACTTTATAGTTATTCTTACACTTAAAAGAATAAAGTTTTTTCAACTTATTTATTACGAAAAACCTTAGTAAATTAAGTGGAAACTAAGTAATTAGTGTAGTTGTACCAATCTGAAGTGATTTGTTTAACTTTAATGACACGGTTTTGAAAAATAACACAAATTATATGGAGTTACACCTAAAAAAAACAAAGGCTGCATCCGAAATCTTATACTTCCAACACTCCAAAAATAACTTTTGCTGCTTGTTTAAACTACTTATTTAAAATGAGCTGAAACAACACAATTCTTAAGGTTTATTTTGGGACAACTTAATTTTTTTTATGTTCAATCAAATTTGTAAAAAAAAAAAAAAAATTAAGTTAACTTAATTGATTTGTGTTGAGACAACATGAAGGAACTGTGTGAAGCCCACACTGAAAAAAAGCCTCATTGGATCAACTTAAATAAATGACTTCAACGTCTTACACCTAAAAGAATAAAGTTTTTCCAACTTATTTATTACAGAAAACCTTAGCAAATGAAGTGGAAACTAACTAATTCATGTAGTTGTAACATGCTTTTGCACTTTTTTTTACAGTGTGCGGGTACATTTTGCGTGAATATTAACACATATGGAGTTATCTCTAAACAAGAAAACCAATGGCTGCGTCCGAAATCCTGTACTTCCCTACACTCCAAATGACTTTTGCTGCTTGTTTAAAGAACTTATTTAAAATGAGCTGAAACAACACAATTCTTGAGGTTTATTTTGGGACAAAGTAATTTTTTTATGTTCAATCAAATTTGTAAAAAAAAAAAAAAAATTTAAGTTAACTTAATTGATTTGTGTTGAGACAACATGAAGGAACTGTGTGAAGCCCACACTGAAAAAAAGCCTCATTGGATCAACTTAAATAAATGACTTCAACTTCTAACACCTAAAAGAATAAAGTTTTTCCAACTTATTTATTACAGAAAACCTTAGCAAATGAAGTGGAAACTAACTAATTCATGTAGTTGTAACATGCTTTTGCACTTTTTTTACAGTGTGCGGGTACATTTTGCATGAATATTAACACATATGGAGTTATCTCTAAACAAGAAAACCAATGGCTGCGTCCGAAATCCTGTACTTCCCTACACTCCAAATGACTTTTGCTGCTTTTTTAAAGAACTTATTTAAAATGAGCTGAATCAACACAATTCTTAAGAGTTTTTTGGGACAACTTAATTGTTTTATGTTCAATCTACTTACATTTGTAAAAACAATTAAGTTAACTTAATTTATTTGTGCTGAGACAACATGAAGGAATTGTGTGGATAATAAATGACTTCAAGTTCTTCTTACACCTAAAAGAATAAAGTTTTTCTAACTTATTTACTATTGACAATCTTAGTAAATTAAGTGGAAACTAATTAGTTCATGTAGTTGTAACATGCTGAAGTCATTTGTTTAGGTTTTCACTTTTTACAGTGTGCTGGTGCTTTTTGCTTCTCCTTTTTTTGTTTCAAAAACACAAACCTTAATAACACAAATTATACAGTTATCTCTAAAAAACACAATGGCTGCGTTCGAAATCACTTACTTCCCTACTACACTCATAAAATGACTGTTGCTGCTTGTTCAAACTACTTATTTAAAATGAGTTGAAACAACACAATTCTTGAGTTTTTTAGGGACAACATATTTGTTTTATGTTCAATCCACTTAAATTTGTAAAAACAATTAACTTAATCGATTTGTGTTGGAACAACATGAAGGGATTGTGTGGAACCCAGCATTTTTTTTACAGTGTACATGTAGTACATTAAAAACAGTATGTGAGCTGAGTAGTAGTAGGTCCAAATTCATAGTAAATGAGAAATACGGGAAATTCTAGAAGGGATACAGCTGTGGATATGCACATCTATACAGCATCATTTTTGTGACACTCTACAACAATAATATTTTACATTACTGTGAGGCTTGGGTTTAGAGTTGATGTAGGGCTACACATTAATAAAATACAATTTAAATGGTAAATTAATAAATAATTCTCCTAATTACTGTTTTTGCATTACTGTGAGGGTTGGGGTAGGGGTAGACATTAATAAAATACAATTAATGGGTAATTTAATAAATAATACAAATATTTTTTCAATAGTTCGATTCCGCCTCGCGGTCCTATGCCGATCCTTCCCCTCTCTCTGCTCCCCATGCTTTTTTTCTGTCAATAGTCTCTACTGTCCTATCTAATAAAGGTGAAAACCCAAAAAAAAATAATTATAAAAATTTTTAAAAATAAAATAAAATAAACAGACAAAGCCTGTAATATGGAGTCAAATCGGGGCCTTATATACTTGCAACATAAAATAATAAAAAGTTTTGCAGACCAAAAATTAAGTTGAGAAATCAAAAGGAATTTTGTAAACAAAAATAAAGAGCTGCAAATAAAAACCAAGCAGTGCAAAAAATAAAAAATAAATTAAATTATATATATATATATATATATATATATATATATATATATATATATATATATATATATATATATATATATATATATATATATATATAATTATTATTATTATTATTATTATTATTATTTATTTATTTTATTTTTTTTTTGCAGTTCTTTATTTTTGTTTGCAAAATTCCTTTTTATTTCTCAAAACTTAATTTTCCCATTGCAATTTTTTGGGAGATTTTTAGCCTCAAAACTTTATTTTTTGTTTGCAAAACAACTTTATTTTTTGCAAATATATAAGGCCCTGATTTGACTTTATGTTTTTGGAATCAAAGAGGAAGTTGTCTAAAATGTTGTCCAAGGCTCTGTCTGCCATCAAATTCTTGATTTTATGTTTAAGCATCATAAATGTTCTTGATATTAAAGTACATAGATACCAAATGAAAATTTACAGAAATTTACCGAGGTCAACGTCTTTGGCTTTTATTTAAATATTAAAGCTGGAACATAAAGGTGAATCACAAAGAGTAAATATAGTATGCATTGCAGAGCAGAAATGCAGCCAAAACACACACACACACTGACACATCCAAACATGGTTAATATATTAAATATAAATAATTCTCATTACTGTACTGTGAGGGTTTGGGTAAACATTATTGAAATACAATCATTGGGTAATTTAATAAACAATGCAAATATTTTTTATTAACTTCTTTAAAATTCGTATTGTACATATATATATATATATATATATATATATATATATATATATATATATATATATATATATTTTTTTTTTTTTTTTTTTTTTTTTTTTTTGCATTGGTTGATTTTTACTTGCAGCTCTTTATTTTTGTTTGCAAAATTCATTTTTATTTCTCAAAACTTCATTTTCCCTTTGCGATTTTTTTGGGATTTTAATTTTTGTTTTGGCTCAATACTCTATTTTTGGTTTGCAAAACTTTTTTTTTAATGTTGCAAATATATAAGGCCCTGATTTGACTCCATATTTTAGACAATCAAATCAGACATTGTCTAAAAATGTTGCACAAGGATCTGTCTGAATAAAAGATTTTGTTGATTTTAAGTACATACAGAATCAAAGGTCAACGTCTTTGGCTTTTATTCAAATATTAAAGCTGGAACATAAAGGTGCATCACAAAGAGTAAATATAGTATGCATTACAGAGCAGAAATGCAGCCAAAACACACACGGACATGTCCAAACACGGTTAATTTAATAAATATAAATAATTCTCATTATAACTGTTTTACAGTTCTGTGAGGGTTTGGGTAAACATTACTGAAATACAACCATCGGGTAATTTAATAAATAATACAAATATTTTTATTAACTTCTTTAAAATTCATATTTTACAAATATTTTTGTTTTGTTTTTTGCCATTGGTTGATTTTTATTCGCAGTTCATTTTTGTTTGCAAAATTCCTTTTTATTTTTTTAAATTTCATTTTTCCTTTGCGATTTTTGGGGATTAATTTTTTTTTTTTTTTTTGGCTCAATACTTTACTTTTGGTTTGCAAAACTTTTTTTATGTTGCAAATATATAAGGCCCTGCTTTGACTCCATAAATAAGACATTCAAATTGGAAATTGTCTAAAAATGTAGCACAAAGATCTGTCTGCCCTCAAAATAAAGAATTTCTTGATTTTAGCACATAGATACCGAAAATGGTTTCACCAAGGTCAACGTCTTTGGCTTTTATTTAAATAGTAAAGCTGGAACTTAAAAGTGCATCACAAAGAGTAAATATTATGCATTGCAGAGCAGAAATGCAGCCAAAACACACCCAGTGACACGTCCAAACATGTCTGCAAACACGATATGTGCAGAGCGCTAGAAATGCTTCAATGCGAAAGAGAGAAATCCAGAAAAGCTCCAGCAATGAGATCACGCTAAACTCTCCTCCCAAACACTCTGTTCCTCTATCAGATCTAACAGAACTCAAAAAACAGGTTTAGCCCAGCAATGCAAATCAACTCAAACACGAACACAACGAACATTCATTCTCAAATCTACAGCATACTCGCTCCAGAAAAACACAGAGAGAGTTATGCAGGAGGTCTGTGGGTTACGGTTGTTGCATCTCCTCAAGAGCTGGAATGCTCTTACAAATTAGGTGGAATTTGGAGGAGCTTTACTTCATCTCCGTCCAGCATTTTAAGATAAGAGGAGAAGATTGGGTTAAATATTAACCAGTCTAAACCAGATTATCTGCGGTTTCCATCATGAATGCTAGAAAGAATGTTAAAATGGCAACGTGTGAACTGACAGACACCAACTACAGAGCTTAAATATGAATGAAAGCTGAACGAGACTGAAATCAGCACACTTAAAGCACATTTTTTCCTAGATTAAGCACAGAGGGGGCACAGAAATCCTCCTAGACCTGCAGAGCTCAAGGGGGAAAACAATTACAGTGCACTGAAGATCATTCAACCCTGCAGAGGAAATGAACAACTTAAGAACAGAAACAACAGAGAAACAAAAAATGACTGTGCTGGTATGAAGCGAAACAGTTTAATAAGACTTGGTATATGGTATAGTCCACGCAAAAATGTAATGTAATCTCCTTCACACTGACTTTTGAGCATTCAATAAAAGCCAATGGGGTTCAAAACAACACTGGACCCCATTGGCTTCCATTGTATGGACAAACATGTCTTCCACCTGTCTTCCACTTGAATAAAATGGGAATAAATAATGACAGAAGCTTCATTTTCAGCTTCATTAGTGAACTATCATCCCTTTGTAGTACAAAAGAGGCAGTGGATATTGCCTCAGATGGAGAACAGTTTAAAAACACCACAATAATATTAGTAAATAAAAATATTAGGGCTGACGCGATAAACCAATTGGAATTTATTTATTTATTGCATTTTGTGAAAAGATTCTACAATTTGCAATTCTCTCTGGAATCGATTCTTGGAATCGCATAGTTTTTAACAACAGATATCGCTTTAGGCAAGTTTTAACAGCAGATGGTGCTTTAGGCTAGTTTTTAACAACAGATGGTGCTCTAGACTATTTTTTAAATAGCTGACGGCGCTCTAGACTAGTTTTTAAACAACAGATGGTGCTCTAGGCTAGTTTTTAAACAACAGATGGTGCTCTAGGCTAGTTTTAACAACAGATGGTGCTTTAGGCTATTTTTTAATAGCAGATGGCGCTCTAGACTAGTTTTTAAACAACAGATGGTGCTCTAGGCTAGTATTTAAACAACAGATGGTGCTCTAGGCTAGTATTAACAACAGATGGTGCTCTAGGCTAGTTTTTAAAAAGCAGATGTCGCTCTATAATAGTTTTTAACAGCAGACGATGCTCTAGGCTAATTTTTAACAACAGATGGCGCTTTATGATAGTTTTTAACGGCAGATGGTGCTCTATGCTTTTTTAAAGAACAGATGACGCTCTAGGCTACTTTTTAACAATAGATGACGTTCTATGCTAGTTTTTAACAGCAGATGGTGCTTTATGCTAGTTTTTATAACAGCATATGGTGCTCTAGGCTAGTTTTTAACAGCAGATGAATCTCTAGGCTATTTTTTAATAGCAGACGGTGCTCTATGCTAGATTTTTAACAGCAGACGGTGCTTTAGGCTAGTTTTTAACAGCAGATGGTGCTCTAGGCTAGTTTTTAAAAGCTGACGGTGCTGTAGGCTAGGTTTTCTAACAGCATATGGCACTCTAGACTATTTTTTTAACAGCAGACGGCGCTCTATGCTAGTTTTTAACAGCAGATGGTGCTATACACTAGTTTTTAACAACAGATGGCGCTCTAGGGTAGTTTTTAACAAAAGATGGTGCTCTATGCTAGTTTTTAACAGCAGATGGTGCTCTATGCTAGTTTTTTTACAGTTGACGATGCTCTATGCTAGTTTTTAATGGTAGATGGTGCTCTATGATAGTTTTAACAGCACATGGTGCTCTAGATTAGTTTTTGGTGCTCTATGTTAGTTTTTAACAGCAGACAGTGCTCTAGGCTAGTTTGTAAAAGTAGACGGTGCTCTAGGCTATATTTTAACAACTTGTGGTGCTCTAGGATTCTTTTTAACAGCAGATGGTACTCTATGCTTGTTTTTAACTACAAATGGCGCTCTAGACTAGTTTTTAAGAGCAGACGGCGCTCTAGGCTAGTTTTTAAGAGCAGACAGCGCTCCAGGCTAGTTTGTAACAACAGATGATACTCTAGGCTAGATTTTAATACAATCAAGTGTTAACAAATAAGAGTGATTGTTCATTTGTAAGTGATCAGATATACTTGTTGCACCTCAAGATAAATGTAAACACATCTCACTATAAACACTTGTAATTCACTTAAACCATAACTAACTTTATTAATGGATTATTCAAAGCACACAGCACTATCTTTTGGTAAAAACTAAGCTCAGAATTGATTCAAGAGTGTATCGCAATGCATCCAGAATAATGAATGCAGAATTATTTCTCGATTCAGAAGCATTGATTTATTGTCTCAGCCCCACTATATATATATTAATATATAGTATATTTACATGTATAATAACATTTATACAAAAACACTCAAACACAGTTTTGGAAATATGTACAAAGAACACAACAGAAAAAATAAACTTTGTACCATTCTATGCAAGTAACTTAATTTTAATTAAAAAAAGAAGTGACAGTGCTTTTTCACCCCAAAAAAACAAACGTGCCACCATCATGAGGCTCTAAAAGGCTTCTGAACTGGATGAAACCCTTAAGTGAGACTTGTGTTTGAACAGTGCAGCAATAGACGAATGTCTTTTGACGTTCACCTTGGTGGTGGCAGGTCTTGCTGGCAGCAGGCCTGAGAGCGCAGGACTCCCACTGATGCGCTTCTGTGGGGCGCCCAGAAGTTCTAAGATGTCCCGGTTTTCATCTTTGCCTAAATATTGCCACGGTCTCTTCCCACTGCTGTCCCGTATCCGCACATCAGCTTTGTATTTTTGCACCAGAAGTCGAATAAGCTTCTTGTGACCATGAATGGCTGCCAGGTGAAGTGGTGTATATCCACATAATGTTTTTCCATTGACGTCTAAAGTCTTCCCAGACTTCTCAACACCATAGGACAGCGTATTTAGGACGCGATGATCTCCATGCTTCGCGATCCAATGGAGAACAGTGAAGCCAGATATGAAGTCTCGTTTGCACAGAAGGCTGGGTTCGTCTCTGAAAAGAGAGTAGATGTCAGTCCATGAGCCTGAAGCTGCTTTTACAAACCACATGTGTTCTCTGGAGTCAAGAGGGATGGAGGGAAGCTTATTATTGAAGGATGCTTCATGCATGGAGTTTCCCAAGCTATGTGTGGATCCAGCAGGTGATGAGAGATCTCGAGGACTGTAGCCTCGGCTGGAGCTTGAAGAAACTAGATTCCCCATGCTTAACGTTGAGGAGAGCAGCTGGAGACGGTTGTGTCGTGCTGAAAGGTTATCCTCTGGGAATGGCTGATCCAGATCTGCTCCAAGACTCCGACACATTCGACTCCGCAAATGAGAAGTCATCCGCCGGACAATAGGTCCACGGTGGGTTTCCGGAGAACTGCTTCTGGTGGTTGTCCTCGAACCCTCATCATCAAGATAACCAGTAGAGCGGTGTATGGGTGGGATGTTGTAATTCGGTTGATGAAGCTGCGACAGTAATCTTTCCTCCTGATTGCGACGCAGAAAAGAGCGTACATCATTTTCATCTTCGACCCCTTGATCGCCAGACCACTTCTCACATCCAAAACCCTGCGTCCAACCAGAGTCAGCGGACGGAGAGGGTATCGAAACACTATCTTGACTTGAGGACAAACTGGATGGACGATTGAGCTGTAAATACGTTGCACTTTCAGGGGGATCATCCACAGACACACCAGGACCAAATTCATCCTGCTCTTCAATCGGAAACCCAACGTTTGGTCGAAGTAGGCTATCATTGCTTCGGCTCAAAGTCGGGTTTATGTGTTGAGAAACAGGACGATCTGCTAGACAGGGTGATGATTTAAATATAAGAGACTGTCCAAGTGTTGAATGGAGAGGCCATGCATTAGTGTGTGAGTTTGTGTTTATGCTTTTTTCAGTCAAAGGCGATGGTTTTACTTCATAGTACGCACAATGCGTAGGAGTGACAAAGGACTGCTCGCATCCATCTGCTTCCCTTAATTGTCTCTGTTTGGCAGGGTAAACACTGTTATGTTCCAGCTCCCATGTTGCCTTTGAGTCCCATGGCTGTTCATAGCTCTGGCCGCTCCCAACTGAACGACTGTCAGATGGGGCTGGTTTCAAAGTACAGGTGTTGTTAACCTGCTTTGCGCAGGAAGTGAAATCAACAGGTAGCTCCCTCCCAGTAGTTTTTGCAGCTTTATCATATCCAGCAGTACAAATGTTATTATTGTTATTGTTGACGATACCAGCAGCTGGCAGGATTTCGACACGAGCTGGGACTGTCACAGCAGCTTGTGTATTAGCGCGTTTACAGTCTCTTTCACTCAGTCTCTCAGGCTCCGGGCTCTTGGCGATGTCTCCGAGATGCACGCTGTATTTTCTCCTCAGCACAACATGAGAAACCCCCTCCTCCTGCCGCACAGTCGCCACAGAGTTCACAAACCTCTTGAATAGCTCGCGGTTCTGCTCTCGCTCCTCGACCTCCCGCAAAAAGCGCTTGAAGTGGGCTAATAAATCCGTGTTTCGCACCTTTCCGCCGTTGTTGATGATGAAGCGCAGCACGGACTCCTGTGTGAAGTCGGTAGCCATGCTCTCCGCGTGTGTGTGTGAATCTGTGTTATCGCAGGATCAAACTGAAGGAGCTGACAAGCGGTTTCGCCTGTTCAGATTGTAACTCCGCCCACGGGTTTCAGTTCCACCTGCATACCTGCGCGCTGAGCTGAGCTTACCTGCCAACGACTGACTGTCTGTCTGTCTGTCTGTCTGTCTGTCTGTCTATCTATCTATCTATCTATCTATCTATCTATCTATCTATCTATCTATCTATCTATCTATCTATCTATCTATCTATCTATCTATCTATCTATCTATCTATCTATCTATCTATCTATCTATCTTATTCAGCAGTACATGTTATTGTTGTTATCTATTTATCTATCCATCTGTCTATCCATCTATCTATCTATCTATCTATCTATCTATCTATCTATCTATCTATCTATCTATCTATCTATCTATCTATCTATCTATCTATCTATCTATCTAATTCAGCAGTACATGTTATTGTTGTTATCTATCTATCTATCTATCTATCTATCTATCTATCTATCTATCTATCTATCTATCTATCTATCTATCTATCTATCTATCTATCTATCTATCTATCTGTCTGTCTGTCTGTCTGTCTGTCTGTCTGTCTGTCTGTCTGTCTGTCTGTCTGTCTGTCTATCTATCTATCTATCTATCTATCTATCTATCTATCTATCTTAATCAGCAGTACATGTTATTGTTGTTATCTATCTATCCATCTGTCTGTCTGTCTGTCTATCTATCTATCTATCTATCTATCTATCTATCTATCTATCTATCTATCTATCTATCTATCTATCTATCTATCTATCTATCTATCTATCTATCTATCTATCTATCTATCTATCTATCTATCTATCTATCTATCTATCCATATAGCCTATACTACAATACACCACAGTTTACTGAAGTAGGCTAAAAACTAAGGTATACTATAGTATTAATTACAGTTCCAGTTCACT
>LR812539.1:9811502-9824002 GCA_903798195.1 Danio kyathit
CAAAAACACATGCACACACAAAAACTAAAACATACTAAAACACACACACACACACACACACACACACACACACACACACACACACACACACACACACACACAAACAGAAACACACACTCACACAAAAACACATGCACACACAAAAACAAACACAAAAACACAAATACAAACACACACACACACACGCACATACAAAACATGTTTACACAAACAAACAAAAACTAAAATATGAACACAAAAACACAAATACAAACACTACCACACACAAAATCATGAACACAAAAACAGACACACACAAAAACGCAAAAATAAACACTAAAACATACACACAACAAACACACATAAAAGCACACACAAGCACTGAAACAAACACAACACAAACACACATGCACACAAACACACACAATAAAATGTGAACACAAAAAACAAACACTAAAACATACTAACACAAAAACAAACACTAAAATACAAATACAAAAACAAACACGTATACACACAAAAAATGTATACACAAACACAAAAACTAAAACATGAACACAAAAACACAAATATAAACACCAGCACACACATAAAAACACACAGACACACACACAAACAAACAAACACACTCACACACAAAAAACATGAACCCAAAAACACAAACACATACAAACACAAAAACCCAAACAAACACACACACACAGACAATCACGCACACACAAAAACACTCACACACAAAAACAAACACTAAAACACACAAATACAAACACTAACACAAACACACACAAAAACAAACACTAAAACACTCAAATCACACAAAACCTAACACGAACACAAAAATACGCAAAAACACACACACACACAACACACGCTCAAACACTAAAACACAAAAGCACAAACAGACATGCACACAAAAACACATACAAAAACAAAAATTGAAACAAATTAAAAAAAACTAACATGAACACAAAAATACACACACAAAACACTAGCGAAAACACAAACATTACAACACAAAAGCACACACGCACACGCACACATGGTACCTCCAACAGGCACAATAGTTTTTGCTTTCGGACACAGACATTTTAAAATAAATTGGAATTATTTACTTTAAAAGTTAGGTATAAAATACTATAAACTGTTTAAATACTCTAAAATAATATACTATAGAATATTGCATCATAGTCATTAGTAATTTTGATCATAAAAAAAGTTTAAGCATAAATAATATTGGAATAATCAAGTGAAAGATCATGTGACACTGAAGACTGGAATAATGATGATCAAAATTCAGCTTTGCATCGAAGGAATAACATATATACACACACACACACACACACACACACACACACACACACACACACACACAGTAAAATCTAAGCCATTTTAAACTGTAATAAAATTTCATATCACTGTTTTTCCCTGCATTTTATTTTTAAACAAATGCAAATAAATGCAGTCTTATGACCCAAAACCTTTCAAATTCCTCCTAGATGTTTAATCTTACAATCGTGATTAGTGACTTGCCATATTTATCCTCTACAATACGATAGTTGTTGCTTTAATGATGGAATTGTGATCAATCACAATTTGTTCCACAGTTTTAGCATTTCATTATTATTAGTGCACACAATTTAAGAATCAGTGTTTTGTTTTAAAAAAATCATTCATTACAAGGACTTTTTTTTCTACTGAATCAACAAAAAAAGCCTTTGCATCGATGCACAAAAGATTTATTCATCAACAATATAACCACAACTCATGTATGAATATACCCCAAATTTATGCTTATACAGCCTAAATAGAAACTTAATCATATTTTGTAGCCCTATATTAAACAACACTAATGCTCAGAACATTTTAAAACAGTATTAGCTACTGTCCCTTTACATTTAAAGGTACAAGAAATCAGAAACTAAGGGAATTATCTTGCGTATGACACTCATTACAGTAACGCCGGGGACTTTTATTTTTAGTTTGTCTTTACCCTCACTGCTTGCATAGATAAGTGAGTTTGCTTTGGAGAAGTGAATGACCGGGCCTCTTCTGAGTTATGATAAGAGTTAAAGAGCCGCCAGAAAAGCAAGCATGTGAGCCGGATTATACACGCTAATGCAGCTCTAGCGTATAGACTACGCAGAGGAGTTCATCAGATGAAAAGAGCCCCTGTAAACGAGGAATAATGAGCTAACTGGATCATCACAAAACACCACTGACACTGACGCGGAGACCCAACCGGCACTAAATCAAGTTTACAGATCAGTGCGGTCTTCCCACGTCATGCCTTCTGTCGCACTGCTTATAATTCAGAATATGGCAAACTAAAGACGTCTTAAAGTAATTTTTTATGGCAGATTCCGATGATAGATAGCCTAAATCCTTTGTGGCATAGATTCAACAAGGTATTGGAAATATCCCTCAGAGATTTTGCTCCATATTGACACGATAGCATCACGCAGTTGCTGCAGGTTTGTCGGCTGCACATCCATCATGCGAATCTCCCGTTCCACCACATCCCAAAGGTGCTCTATTGAATTGAGTCTGGTGACTGTGGAGGCCATTTGAGTACAGTGAACTCATTGTCATGATAAAGAAACCAGTCTGAGATGATTCACGCTTTATGACATGGTGCGTTATCCTGCTGGAAGTAGCCATCAGAAGATGGGCACACTGTGGTCATAAAGGGATGCACATGTTCAGCAACAATACTCAGGCAGGCTGTGGCATTGACACGATGCTCAATTGGTACTAACGGGACCAAAAAGTGCCAAGAAAATATCCCTAACACCATTACACCACCAGCAGCCTGAACCATTGATACGAGGTAGGACGGATCCATGCTTTCAAGGTGTTGACGCCAATTCTGACCCTACCATCCGAATGTCGCAGCAGAAATGGAGACTCATCAGACCAGGCAACGTTTTTCCAGTGAGCCATTGTCCAATTTTTGTGAACCTGTGCAAATTGTTTCCTGTTCTTAGCTGACAGGAGTGGCACTCGGTGTGGTCTTCTGCTGCTGTAGCTCATCCACCTCATAGTTGGACGTGTTGTGTGTTCAGAAATGCACTTCTGCAGACCTCGGTTGCAACGAGTGGTTTTTTGAGTTACTGTTGCCTTTCTATCAGCTGGAACCAGTCTGGCCATTCTCCTCTGACCTCTGGCATCAAAAAGGCATTTGCGTCCACAGAACTGCTGCTCACTGGATATTTTCTCTTGATCATTCTCTGTAAACCCTAGAGATGCCACAGTCAAAGTCACTTGAATCTCCTTTCTTCCTCATTCTGATGCTTGGTTTGAACTGCAGCAGATCGTCTTGACCTTGGCTACAAGCTTAAATGTTGCTGCCATGTGATTGGCTGATCAGAAATTTGTGTTAACGAGCAGTTGGACGGGTGTACCTAATAAAGTGACCAGTGAGTGTATATTATTAGGGTTGGGTGCCGTTTGGGGTTATTTCGATAATGGTGCTAAATTGATACTTTTAAAACAGTATTGGTGGCTGAAAATGTTTTTAATCATTTTAATTCAACAATATAATTAAAGTTCAATTCAATTAAATTCATCTTTATTTGTATAGCGCTTGTACAATGTAGATTGTGTCAAAGCAGCTTGACATGGAAGATTATAGTGAATTGAAACAGTGTCAGTTCAGTTTAGCTCAGTTCAGTGTGGGTTAATAATCACTACTGAGAGTCCAAACACTGAATAGCAAATCCATCGATGCGCAGCTCTACAGATCCTGAACCATGCAAGCCAGTGGCGACAACGGCGAGGAAAAAACTTGACCAATTGGCGAAAGCGAAGATTTAAAAAACCTCGAGAGAAACCTGGCTCAGTTGGGCACGAGCATTTCCCCTATGGCCAAACGTCTGTGCAGAGCTGCAGTCTAGGTGCAGGACGCAAGTATACATCAATTCATATTTTATACATTTGAATTGCATTAATATTTTTCTTTTGATCATTCGTGGTATGTTATCACGGTTTCTGCAGGTTTTAATATACAGTTGAGGTCAAAATTATTCACCCTCCAGTAAATTCCTTTTTCAAATGTTTCCTAAATGATGTTTAACAGAGCAAGGAATTTTTCACAGTATTTCCTATAATATTTTTTCTTCTGGACAAAGTCTTATTTGGTTTATTTCAGCTAAAATTAAAGCAGATTTTAATTTTTTAAAACCATTTTAAGGTCAATATTTTTAGCCCCCTTAAGCAATATTTTTTTCTAATAGTCTACAGAACAAACCCCTGTTATACAACGACTTTCTATGTCACTTTGAGCTAAATACTGGTATCTTGAAAATATCTAGTCAAATATTATGTCATGACAAAGATAAAAAAAAATCAGTTATTAGAAAAACTATTATGTTTAGAAATGTGTTGAAAAAAATCTTCTTTCCGTTAAACAAAAATTGAGGAAAAAATGTAGAGGGGAGCTAATAATTCTGACTTTAACTGTATGTCTTTGTTGTGGACTAAAATGCGAATTGCATTAAATGTGCATTGGATATTATTCAAATTAAAAATCTGTAGAATGTGAAAAGGTCAACGTTTACGCTCAAATGCTCATCAAACTCACTTCATCATTCATTAAACTATTAATCATACTACATTCAAACACAATTTTTTTTTATCTAACTTCATCGGTTCTCACCTGCAATCTGTGCAGCAGGTCGACAGTGAGAGCGAGCCAATCAGGGCAGAGTTTCTCCAGCTCCAGCGTGATGAGGCCGAGGGACAGCAAAGAGCCGCGAACTTGCAGCAGTGCATTGTGGGCTAGACAGTGGAAGAGCTGCTGGGTGAGCAGAGCCACGTGCTGAGACGGGTTGAGACCCGACAGCGCCGCGCTCAGACGGCCCGACTTACAGCTCAGAACCATTGTGTGGAACTACAGAGAGAGAAAAATGAATAAAATAAAATCAATATATTTTATTTAGATCTCAGCACTTAACCGGATGAATTGGCAGTCCTTCAGCACCCACATGGAGAGCCAGGCTATTAACAGCCACCTCAATATGCCAACAAACAGGATATGTCCTCAACACCCACGTCAGACAGTAGATTTAGGCCATCTTAATTTATTTCTCCTCCTAAACGCAGCGACATCCATGAGACAGTTTTTGTTATTGGACTTCAACAAATTTAGTCTGATGGGATTTGTTTGAATTAAATGCCATATTCAAACAAAGCTGATGTTCCAATGTCTGTGCATTTTCTCTAATTGGTAAAAGTGGACCAAGGCCCATCTTATTTAAATTAACCACACTAACAGAGCAATCGCAGCTTTAAATCGAGTTAATTTTATTTAAATCAAACCAGCCAAGTGTGAAAACATCCAGAGTTAATGCTAATTTCAACATTTAGTAAAATCAAAGACTATAGAATACACAACACGTGTCACTCATATAGTTTGAATGGGGAAAAGTGTAACGGTCATTATGCCGTCTACTAGTACAGGAGGCAATCGTTGATCACTATAGACTGACGTTTCTCCAGGGTCAACAAACATACTCCATTCTCAGCGAATACTTGCTTCACAGACATAAGAAATATATCCACATAAAGCTTGAAATCTCTACTTTTAAACGAAATAACTTCACTTGAAAACAAAAGATTTTTGGTTTTGTAATCATATCAAACAAACACAAAGTACAGTCAGTCTTGTCAAACACACATCACATGACTGCAACTCAAACGTCCACAAACTTGTAAACAAAGATTCGCTTTCATTTCTAAAAGGAGATTCACCTTCAAGACCAAGTTGTGGATTATTTCAGAAGAGCAGCGCGATGAGACGAGAGAATAACCAGAGGATGATAATGTGTAAAACAGACATAAATGAGGTTGGTGTCGCAGTCTCATTCCTTTTGAGTGCGCATGCGCATTAGCTCAGGCACCCTGAAAAAATGCCAATTTTGTTTGATCGCAACGTTTAGAAATAAAACTTATGAGACAGTTGTTGTTTAATTTTATTGGTGATTCCAAATACGTAATGTAATCGTAAGCTTGGCAAACAGTTTTGGAGAATTTGATGTTTCCCCATTCAGACAGAATGCCCGAGCATACTGCCGAGAGGTGATTCAAAGATGGTCGCCGAGTGAAATCACTTTGTCAAAATCCAAAAATTGGATCTGCAACTATTTAGTGGACCTGATCTTACATGAACTAACGGCTGTATTTTTATTAACAAACAATAACATATTAATATTGCCTGTATTAAATGAATTAGTTTGTTTTAGTTAATGCTTTAATAAGGACTCCTTACAGTAAAATGTTACCAGAATACATAATGTATACAAACATTAAAAAACAAAAAAAGTACCTATTAAACATATTTGTTAACTCATAGACCCTGATTGCATATAATATACTCAATGAAGAGACATTAACAATCAATTACTAGTTTTGATATAGAAAGTGTTTGTTTTATGGCATTTCTACATTTGAAATGTTTTCTTTTCTTTTATATACAGGGAGTGCAGAATTATTAGGCAAATGAGTATTTTGACCACATCATCTTCTTTATGACAGGAACCTGCTGAAAAACAGCATTCATGCTGAGTCAGGCCCGATTATCTTTTAATCTTTTCCTGTTTAAAAATTAAAAAAAAAAATTTAAATAAATAAATAAATAAATATGCATGTTGTATAGGCTCGAAAGCCTACTACCAATTAAGCATATTAGGTGATGTGCATCTCTGTAATGAGAAGGGGTGTGGTCTAATGACATCAACACCCTATATCAGGTGTGCATAATTATTAGGCAACTTCCTTTCCTTTGGCAAAATGGGTCAAAAGAAAGACTTGACAGGCTCCGAAAAGTCAAAAATAGTGAGATATCTTGCAGAGGGATGCAGCACTCTTAAAATTGCCAAGCGTGATCATCGAACAATCAAGCGTTTCATTCAAAATAGACAACAGGGTCGCAAGAAGCGTGTGGAAAAACCAAGGCGCAAAATAAACTGAACCATGAACTGAGAAAAGTCAAGCGTGCAGCTGCCAAGTTGCCACTTGCCACCAGTTTTGCCATATTTCAGAGCTGCAACATCACTGGAGTGCCCAAAAGCACAAGGTGTGCAATACTCAGAGACATGGCCAAGGTAAGAAAGGCTGAAAAACGACCACCACTGAACAAGACACACAAGCTAAAAAGTCAAGACTGGGCCAAGAAATATCTCAAGACTGATTTTTCTAAGGTTTTATGGACTGATGAAATGAGAGTGAGTCTTGATGGGATCGTTAAAGGGCAGAGAGCTCCAGCTCGACTCAGACGCCAGCAAGGTGGAGGTGGAGTACTGGTTTGGGCTGGTATCAAAGATGAGCTTGTGGGGCCTTTTCGGGTTGAGGATGGAGTCAAGCTTAACTCCCAGTCCTACTGCCAGTTTCTGGAAGACACCTTCAAGCAGTGGTACAGGAAGAAGTCTGCATCCTTCAAGAAAAACATGATTTTCATGCAGGACAATGCTCCATCACACGCGTCCAAGTACTCCACAGCGTGGCTGGCAAGAAAGGGTCTAAAAGAAGAAAAACTAATGACATGGCCTTCTTGTTCACCTGAGCTGAACCTCATAGAGAACCTGTGGTCCATCATCAAATGTGAGATTTACAAGGAGGGAAAACAGTACACCTCTCTGAACAGTGTCTGGGAGGCTGTGGTTGCTGCTGCACGCAATGTTGATGGTGAACAGATCAAAACACTGACAGAATCAATGGATGGCAGGCTTTTGAGTGTCCTTGCAAAGAAAGGTGGCTATATTGGTCACTGGTTTGTTTTTGTTTTGTTTTTGAATGTCAGAAATGTATATTTGTGAATGTTGAGATGTTATATTGGTTTCACTAGTGAAAATAAATAATTGAAATGGGTATACATTTGTTTTTTGTTAAGTTGCCTAATAATTCTGCACAGTAATAGTCACCTGCACACACAGATATCCTCCTAAAATAGCTAAAACTAAAAACAAACTAAAAACTACTTCCAAAAATATTCAGCTTTGATATTAATGAGTTTTTTGGGTTCATTGAGAACATGGTTGTTGTTCAATAATAAAATTAATCCTCAAAAATACAACTTGCCTAATAATTCTGCACTCCCTGTATAAGCTAGACATTTAGATGTGTTGTCCACATATTCTTTTCTTACAGAAACTGTGAGCGAGCCCAGAATACGGCAATACAAAAATAGAAATGTCTACAAAGATCTGTACTCTTTGTCAGCATCAGGAATGTTAATGGCCACGTTTACGCCTGGCATTAGGATTTTCAATGCGATCACATGTGGCACAAATGCCTTTCTTACTTAGATTTTTTAGTCTTGTTTCTTGTTAAAATATCGAAAAATTCTTAATTCAAGAAAAGCAAAAAATACGGTCTTGTTTCAAGAAATTATGCCAAAATTAAGTGACATATTTCTTAAACCAAGCAAAATAATCTGCTAATAGGGTAAGCAATTGGGTAAGTTTTTCCTTTTGACATACAATTATTTTGCTTACACCATTTCTTAAAACAAGACCATATTTTTTGCATAAACAGCAAAATTATAAGTGCAAGAACTCGAAAAAAAATTATTTTAAAAGCCTTTATTAACATGACTATTCCATTAAAACTGCACCTACGTGTTTCAGCAAACACTTTTCCTCATCAGGGTAACATAGTTCAGGTGTGTCTGGAGTTCGAACTCTTCGAATGCTTCATAGTTTAAGAACTTCTAGATAATTGGACTAGAAACAAGACAGAAATCTAAGTAAGAAAAAGCAGTGTGTAATGTATCTGGGTTGACCACTCGTGATCGGGTCACTTGTAAATGGCATGTGAAAACTAGGCCTAATTGAGAGGAAGTGCACTCACGATGTAAAGGAAGTCCAATGCAGTGGCAGAGTGCAGGTCCCAGTTCAGCTTATCCAGAACAATCCTCTCCATCCGCAAGATTTCAGATGGAGAACAGTCACATTTGCTGCTGGACGCCAGCTCTCTCAGCGACGGGATTCGCTGCAAAACACACAATTTAAAAAAGGTTTATAATTAGGAGCACAGAAACTTTACACACTGTAAAAAAGTTAGAAATCTAATAGCTAAATAATGAGAAATCTTTAAAAAAGAACTAAGTTAATTGAGTCACTAGATATAAGCCACATCACATGCTTAGATCTAGCCAAAAATGACTTTAAAGGGCTGCCAGAAAATAATAGGATTAAATATTTGTCCAGCTTTTAAGTGAAGAAATCTCAGTCGTTATATTCCTGGAGATTATTTTTCACTGTCTGTCCTTTCATGAAGTACATGAAGGAAATGTTTTTTCAGCCTTCAGCCTTGGTTAAAGGACACTTTTTTTTCTTTTCTGATTTTAGACTTTAAAGACATTTATCAGCTTCTCTTCTTGACGTCAGAGATGTTCAGTCCAGGGTCACCGTTGCCCAAAGCAGAAATAAACTAAGACTATATAAATACATGCTGCCTATGAATCAGCTCTTGAACACCACATAGTTTCCGGCAAAATTGTTAGCCATTCTGTCAAATTTTTTTTCATTTTCAAATATTTCCCAAGTGTTTTTGTCTCTTCTATAGTGACAGTACAACATATTTTTTGTAGACATTGTTTTGTAAAGATACTAGGGCCAGACTTTAATTTTAATTCTTGCCATTAACAAACCATTTACTATAACTTTTAGCTCAATATCAATATGCTGATTGTTATTAA
Source organism: Danio kyathit (assembly GCA_903798195.1). Classification (NCBI taxonomy): domain Eukaryota; kingdom Metazoa; phylum Chordata; class Actinopteri; order Cypriniformes; family Danionidae; genus Danio; species Danio kyathit. The sequence goes on from LR812539.1 coordinate 9,821,176, forward strand.
GGTAGTAGTTTGGTTTAGGTATTAGCCTGGATTAGGGATGTAGAACATATACATTTTAAGTACTAATAAACAAGGCCAGACAGAATTTCAGATCAGATTTTCTTTTAAATCTGTGAATTTATGTGGATGATATTATGAGAGTACAGTAACTAAAATTATAACTTTTATTTAATGTTTACAATGCAAAGCCAATTAGAATCACTTGTTTGGCAAAGAATGTAAGTCTTTTATATAATACATCACCTAAAAGATAGAAAACAGTACTTTACAAATTGTATCGTACACAAATCCTATACAAATTTGCATATGATTCAATAATACTACTGAAATTAATATAAAAATGGAATGAATATATATTTACACACATTTTCATAAGTAAATAAATAGGCTCAATAATGGGCAAAAAATCTTTAGGTGCAGATTCTATGTAGGTCTACTAATAAACAATCAATACCTTAATAATAAGCAGGTAATAAACCCCTAGTTAATAGTAAGAATTAGTCCATATACTAAAGGTGTTAATTCAGGTGTCGCTGATACTTTCTCCTCTCTCTCTCTCTCTCTGTTCCCCATGCTTTCCTGTCTCCACTACACTGTCCAAATAACATAAATGTTAAAAACCCTAAAAAAATAAATAAATACTAGTATTCAGCTTTTAAGTGTAGTTTAAAGGCTTAACTGGGTTATTCAGGCAAGTTAGGTTAATAAGGGAAGTCATTGGAGAACAGTGATCTGAATATTTCTTAAGGGGTTAATAATATTGCTACATTTTTTTTAAATGATGAAAAAAGGAAATACTGTGAAAATATTCTTGCTCTGTTAAAAATGATTTGTTAAAAGCTGTACGTTGATCAGCATATTAATACTGTGTTCACCTCATCTTCCTCACTGGTCTTAGCAGCCAGGAAGAAGCAAGAGATGGCGATACAGCGCAGGTACTTCGGCCGGGCCTGAAAAAGAAAGAGAGATTGATCAATGACAGTATTGCAATACTGATCTCGTGCGATGCTTGTTATCATGCACGCAGTTTGCCACAACGTTTAAGGGCAAATGTTTTACATTGTACTTTCACATGTACTTCCTGTGTTTATTTCCTGATCACTCAGATGGCAGGAACTAATCTGATATGCACTGACAGCATCTAAAAATACATCACAGTGCAGTTTCACTTTCTTTCAAAAACAGAGACCTAGAATTGTCGATGCAACTCAGAAGTTATCACTTTAAATGACTGAAACTTAAATGAATAATTAAGACTAAGTGGTTTTTAATTATAATTTTCAATAACTTTTGAAATAGACAGTGCTCAGCATACGAGTACTCCCTTCACAAATTTATCTTTTAAATTAATATTTTAATAGGAAGCTATACAATATTATATCTGTGCATGCACATTAGATTAGTCAGTACTGAAGCCAAATCTGGAGCTTATCTAACAAAATAACTTACAATAACGGTCCAAAAACTAGTACACCCAAATGTATATGTTATAGGAAAATATTAAATACAAATTTACAAAATAGGAAAATCGAGAAGCAAAATATTAGAAAAATTTAGTTGAAATTTTGTAGGTTGAAATATATATATATTTTTCAATATTTTGCTTGAATTTAATTGTATTATCTTTCAATTTCTAAATATGTTTGGTGACCAAAATATTATTTTAATAAACATATCTGTTTAATAAATCTGTTTTGTCTAAATGCATCAAAATACATTGCCTATATTCACAGAGAAATTGACAAAAATATTCATTTTCAAAATGGGGTGTACTGAATTATTCGGAGCTCTGTATAATGCCGAAATATTGGTGCAAATTACTTAGTGTAAGGGATATATTTATGCAAAAATTAAAGCGGCTTGCTTATTTTGACCTGTACTTACTTCAACTCATAAAAGCATAAGTGGTCATAATTTTATATTATTTAAAAATTATTAAAAACATAGTGCATTTCAGTCATTTCTGCTAAGACAATGGCATAAAAGAGGGAAAAAAAAAACAACAGTCAGTGTTGTATAATAAAACAGCCCGACTAAAAATGTTCCCTACTTTTCCAAAACGTTCCATTGCATAACAAAGTCTGAAAACAGAACAAAAATAATGTTGTTTACTGCACTCAAGTTAGCATACAGTCTCAAAAACAATTTTACAAATCATACCAAAATAATAACTTTAAATCATGATGCAAAACATGCATTCATGTTAATGATTACGATTTTAATCGTGTACTTAAAAGCACGAATGAGTACTGTGACTATCTGACAGAATGCACTATTTATGCTTTTCTTTGTTTATTATTGCTTTTAAATCGGTCTTAATCATATAAATTTATCGTTATTTTTACCTATTCCTATTTTGGGATAATTTTTATTTTGTCAAAAATCATCTTATGCAGTGTTGGGGGTATCGCCTTACAAGTAACACGAGTTACGTAATAATATTACTTTTCTAGATAAAGAGTAAAGTAATGCACTACTTTTAAAAATTAATAATAATATTTGAGTTACTTTTAAAAAAAATGTAATGAGTTACTTTTTAATTAAGTTATTTTGCTTTTTAAAAAATTAATTGCTGAATTAAAATGAACACAGTTGTCATGTTGAATCCCAATGCAATTAGAGCATGCAGGAACCAATATAGCAGAGTCTTACATTTCTGCGATGGAAATAGGAAAGTAAAAGATGAATCTGAATGGACAGTGATTTTGCTCAACTAATAAGAAAAAAAGTAACATTGCTTTAAACATTCATTAATCTATATATGCAGCATGTATAGCTCTGGGGTCAGGAAGATCTCCAAAGATAACATTATACTACAATAATTAAA
>LR812539.1:9829002-9909002 GCA_903798195.1 Danio kyathit
ACTTTTCTCGTCTTTTATAAGTAAATGTATTATCCTAAATGAATCAGAATTTATTACTAATAACATCTGCTATAACATAATAATGAATTATAAATAATAAATAAATAAAGAATAATAATTAATGTTCAACTTATTCACTCGTTTATTGAACACTTAAAATAAATAATATTACTTGGAGGAAAAATGTAATGTTGTCGCAAAATGAACATCTGAGAGAGGAATGCATTTGTACATTTTCTTCTACCCCCTGGCAACCCTGTCAAAACAAAACCCAGCAACAACCAATCGGACCACAGGAAAAGCAGTCCATTCGCTAACCAATAGCCGTCGTCTACATGGAACACAGCAGCCAATCAGCATCCAGAATTTTGGGCGGACTATTTGAACGGTAAATCTTCAAGTGATTCTATTGGTCAGTTGGGCTGTCAATATCTTAAGACCCACAGCCCTTTAAAACAATGTCTGAATGCTGCAAGACGTGAAATATCTAAAACAATTAACCCAAGATGATAAAATAACGCAAAATACACGTATTTAAATACATTAACGATACTAATATACGTTCTAAAATGTATAAATGTTGATAAACACGGAGACTTACGTTTCCTACGTGACAGGCCCAGGGGGCGGAGCTACATTCAACATCAACAAAAGGAATGAGAAAGCAGAGAAAACAGACGAAAGACATCGGATACACAAACACAATATGTCCTTTTAACATTTCTGGTAATGTACTTTTATTTTTCATTATTAATATCTGCTAACATGTTTGTTTACATTTTGAAATGTACATCTAGATGAATTGTCTGTGAATATGTTCAGCTTGTTTTTCCTTATTTCTGAAAATGGGTTTGATTTTTTTGGCTGTGGATTAACGTTAGATTCCGATTGAGTAAACTGTAACGTTATTAACATGCACGGTCAATGCTATTTTATCGATCACATTCGTGTGTGTCATTAATTAAATGAAGATTATAGATTTATTGTACTGTACTGACCGAATTCCGTCTTATGTTTTCCATGTATTTGATGTTCACTTCCTAAGCCAATATTGGTCTAATTTGAAGTCAATCTCTGTATATATTTTAATATAAATAGATAAATCATATCCTGTAACATTTTACTGATCTATTACAGTGTAATCAACAGATTAATCGTATGTTTTACGAGGTTAAAAGCACAAACTGTACAGCAGAGTAAAGATTTAAACCCCTCCCCCTCTGGTTGAGGTATTTTCCAGCTGAAGGATCAACTGAGCTCCGCTGGATGACATTCACTTTCGATCCCGTTTGACCTTGTTTTTTCAGTAAAAGCGTTTTAAGTTAAAAAGTCTTTATGTATTTAGTCATCTCAGTCGGAATTTGACGGATTTATTTGTTTGGATCCGCTGTAAGAAGGCGTTAACCAGAGAAACCCGACACCGAGGCTCAGCTGAGCGGAGGGGGCTGGGCAAAACCTTGACCCACCGCCCAGGGTGAGCTGAATTTACTCACTTTGTTTTTTTATGCCTTTTTAAGGTGTTTTGAAGACTTGAAACACAAACAAACAGTAAAAATGGAGGCCTTCAAACTGATGAAGGAGCTAAAGAGCAATTTGGATCTGGAGGTTCAATATCTACCGAAAGAAGCGGGTCTCCGTTTGATCGAATCCACCCAAGAGGTAAACAAGTCTCACTAACTTCTGTAGAGAAAAATACATGTATACACTTTATTAAAACTTAATAATGTACATAAATACATGTCAATTTGTAAAACTGCTTTAAAACAATGTAAAAAAAACTACTTTATATTAGCTCTCAAATGTACAATTGACAAAACATGCAACTGAAAAATGTTATTTCTCTTCATCCACACAGAACAGTAACGGAGTTTCAGCAAAATCTCGAGATGCTCGAGTTGAGGATCTCTGGAGCTTGACCAGTTTCTTCGGTTACAGCACTCAGACCTTTGTACTAGCCGTCAACCTGCTGGACAGGTTTCTAGCTATGATGAAGGTAAACAGTTAATGATAAATCCAACCATCTGAGTTTGAATTGCATTAAAGGATAGTTCACCCAAAAATGAAAATGTACTCACTATTTACTCTCCCTCAAGTATTTTCCAGCTTTCTTCAAATATTAATTTGTGTTTAACAGACGAAAAAGTCAAATAGGTTTTAAACAAGTAAAGCTTGAGTAAATGATGACAGACTTCATTTTTGGGTGAACTATTCCTTTAACCTCTTAAGGCCCAAGGTGTATTTTTTTCCATGCATTTTTATTTCAATTTGCTATTTGGGCTTATTGGAACCTAATTAGAATAAAAATTTAAGTATTATCTTTTGATATGATGTACTTTTAGAGAAAAATTAAGTCCATATATGTAGACTCGTGGTCCGAATTTACATAAAACACTTTTTCCCGAATTTTCTTATGCATATTTAACATAGAATTTTTTTTGTTTGAACTTGCTTTGACTATCAGAGAGTGAAAACATCATTTTTTTCCCATTTTGGACAGTTAAAATTAGGGTTTGGGACATTTCATATGCTGCAAAACAGTTGCAGGATGACACTGCATGTCTGTAACAAAATATAAAACATTCAAAGTATTTTAAATAGCCACTTAAAAGCTAAAAATGTGCTGTCCTCATATGTGGACACTCGGGCCCTAGGAGGTTATGACTCACATACATAAACAAAAACAGCTCAATTGCTATATTGTGTATGCCAGGCCAGTAGGTAGCAATGTTACCTTGTAAAGAAACACTACGCACCTGAGCACATACAGTCCTGTAGTCCACCAGTGTTGTTTTGATTGTCAATTAATTGCACATGCATGATGTCACAATTTTTGTAACTTACGAGTGTACATAAACAGCCAAAATGCATGCAGTTTTTAGTTGAAAACTGGTGTAAACACATCACAATGAATGAAATGACGTTTCTGCTGTATAAACTAATTATTGTGTTTTAAATACAGGTTCAGCCCAAATATCTGGCCTGCATCAGCATTGGCTGCCTCCACATTGCAGTGCGAGTGACTGAAGGCGAGTGCAATGTTTCGTCCAGCCATGAGCTCATTCGCATCAGCCAGTGCAAGTTCACCGTCTCAGACCTCAGTCGAATGGAGAAGATCATTTCAGAAAAACTCAACTTCCAGTTCAAAGCCGTCACAGCCTTAACCTTCCTGCATTTGTACCACGCCATTGCACTTTCACACACGTCCAACAGGTAAGAACGACTGGAATTATACAACTTGCTGTATATACCAGATAAATGAACAGTTCAGCATAGGAAACTTTGTCTTGTGAAGGTTGATAAACAGAATCTGCCAAGTGCACTTTGAGCATTTCACAGTATATGGGTCACAGTTAAGGCCGGCGTCATGAACTAGGAGATTATCTTCTGACTAGACACGACAGCTTGTTAAATGACATACAGTTCAGCTGACAATCTCTCTCAAACTAAATACAATCTCAAATCTTTGCACCCCTGCAGAAAAGACGTCCTGAATCTTGACAAACTGGAAGCCCAGCTGAAAGCCTGCCTATGCAGAATTGTTTTCTCCAAAGCAAAAGTAAGTAGAGCTTCTTTAAAACAAATAGATTGCATAAGTCAAGTTATATATGGCAAGTTTGAATTGTGATTGATTTTCTTATTTATTTATTTTTAGCCATCGGTGCTCGCCTTGTCGCTGTTGATGCTTGAGATCGAGGCCTTACAGTCTGTGGATCTGCTAGAAATCGCACACCGCATACAGACACACTTGAAGGTAAATCTCATAAGTAGGGCATTCTTTTAACTCCCACAAGGTTCACAATTGCACCTTCCCAAAAACTGAAAAATAAGTCTAGCTCCAAGTAGAACAGAACTATTTTAATCAAACCACTTTTAAAAGAATCAATTGATCAAAAAAAAAATGTATCTTTGGTTTGAACAGCACTTACATCAATGGCGTAAGAAAAATCTAAAGCACTTGAAGTGTCCAGACGCCAGCAGACTATTGGTTTACACTCGTCAGTCCCATCCAAAATGATGCTGGCGCTGTGCCCTGTACTTATGCAAGTTGGTGTCTAATGCAGCGGTGTCTGTTTGCAGATCTCAAAGGCTGACCTGGGACGCTGGCGAGGCCTGGTAGGGCAGTGTATTAGAGATTACTCCTCTCCAGAATGTGCCAAACCGGACCACAAGAAACTGGTGTGGATCGTCTCTCGAAGAACAGCACAGAATCTGCACAGCAGCTACTGCAGCATACCTGAGCTTCCCACCATTCCTGAGGGCGTGTGGGACGAGAGCGAGAGGTAAACAGATCACCTGTGGAAAGATGCAGGCGTTAGTGCTGAGCACTCATACTGAACAGTCTATAGAAGCGGAAAGGGAAGGAATAATCTGGGTTAACCGCATACAGATGGCTTTAGTCAAGCTTGATGACCACAGAAAATTATTTAGACACGTTATTTAGTTTGTGAAAGCTAAAAGCGTGCATGTTTGCAATGGATATTTGAGGCAAGTGTCCAAGTCAAAATGATTTTCTGTGGCAGACAAACTTGCAGCTTTGCTCATGTCACTAAAACTGTGAAATTAATAATTTTAGGAAAAAGAAAATATACTTCAGATGAAAAACAAGACCGCTACATTGCTGACAAACTGAAATTAAATAATGTGTAGTGACTACATTCACTAGAGCTAAATAGAAATATTAAAATCTTCTTAAAGGGTTAGTTCACCTAAAAATGAAAAATATTATTATCGTTTAATCTGTCTTCACTTCTTCAAAACCTATTTAAGTTCATTTCTTCTGTTGAACACAAAATATATTTAGAAAGATGCTTGTTTCTGAGACCCACTGACTACCGTAGTATTTTTTTTCTTTCTATAGAAGTCAGCAGGTCCCAGAAATTAGCATTAATTTTCAGAGATATTTGTTCAATTTTGAACCATCCCTTTAATAAAAACACATAACATGCTAAAAACATGTAAGTTACAGTTAAAACTGAAAATTTATAAATAATTATTTTCACAAAATAATACAATGAAGGCATAAAAATAACATTGGAATCAATAATAGTTTTGTAAACAAAGAAAATTGGACAAAAAAAAAAAAGTAAAAACTTGATCTAGACATCAGACAATAAGAGCAAACTAACAAACTTGGGAATAATTGCTATAAAACATCTGGTTTTAGTTCCATCACATGACATAATTTCTCTGCGTTTTACTGACACAACACCGTTTACGTCACGGCTCGTCAGCAACAGGCTGAAGTTCGTCCTGTACCCCCCCACCCTATTATCCCACTATCAGGTGTTCAACTCTGTTACTTGATGACCGCGAGTAGTTAGTCACGACACTAGCAACCAACCCAGCCATATTTACTCACAAGGACCAATAAGTCATTCCTGAGGCTCAGCGACACAGCTGATTACAGGCTGAAAATCCAGACAGGACACACTGCTTTGAGAAGGCTAATAAGGTTAGATATGCGCACACGCCAAAGTAGGCGCAGCTGAGGAATGTGAGTAAAGCTTAATGGTGTGTGTGTGTGTGTGTGTGTGTGTGTGTGTGTTTACTAACACGTCATAGGTTGTGCATCACCTGTGAGTAAGAAATGGGTGTGAGAGGTGGGGCTGACTAGACAAAGTACAAGACTTTTTGTTTTTGAGAATATATATATATATATTATATATATATTATATATATATATATATATAGATATATATATATATATATATATATATATATATATATATATATAATATATATATATATATATATATATATATATATATATATATATAGTAGTCAATATTTGAACTGAATCAACATCTTTCATCAAAGTTGTCCTAAAACTGTTGAGCACCAGTCTTAGGCAACTTTGAAAAGGTGGATCAGAAAAGTTTAAGTACTGCCACTTTTTTCCAAGCTACTTGACTTTGAATGTAATGGAAAATAATATAGATTTATTATATAATAATATTATGTCAAATATAATTATTATATCAGAAATAAATAATAAATAATTACTTTAACATCGTGTTGAGCTTCAGAAAAAATACAATTAAAGTATATATTAAATCATAACATCTTTAGATTTAAATAAATATTATAAATACAAATTAAAATATAATTTTAAAGTAAATAATTTTTTCAAATAGAAATATTAGATGAAACTCGTATTTCAGGTAGTAGCAAAGTCATTTGCCATTTTTAGGTACTAAAATTACTAAAACAAAAATGATCTAGTATAAATAGAATGTATAATATTAGAATAACACCAGAACCCAAAATATTATTTTAAAAATCCACAAAAAAATAACCAGCGTCACATTTACATATTAAAATATTACACTTAAATGACAAAAGCACATAAGTGTACTAAAGCTTGAACTAAAATTAAAAATAAACTAAAAAAAAAACCAAAAATCAAAAGTCAATTAAATGCTTTAAATATGATTTAAAGAAACATTAATCTTGCCTCCAAGCAAACAATGGTAACAGAAGGCATTCCCAAAACAAATAACTCTGAAACCGCTTCATGTAGAAATCATGATTTCATCTGACTACAATCAGTGTTGGGGCAAGTTACTTTAGAAAGCAAAGCGTTACAGTATTGAGTTACTCTCCTAAAAAGTAACTAGTTGCGTTAGTTACTTTTTATGGCAAGTTATGCGATACGTTACCTTTGAGTTACTTTTGTTTTTTTTAGGCTTAATCTCCTTCAGAATTTGCAGGGTTTGTTTCTTCTTTTTTTTTTAATAGAGGGATCCTCTGCAATTAACAACACACTGTATAACCTACACCTTTATTTACCTTAAAAAACCAAATAATAATAATGTAGAATAATGTTATCTTCTGAGAACTTCCTGAGCCGTATATACAGATTACTGAACGTTTAAAGCAATGTGTTTGCTCCTTTTGTACTTTTGTTATTAATGAAGTTCAAACCATTTTCAAGCTCAATTCCTTTTCTTCCATATGTTCAAAATAATGAATGCATTCTCTCATCTCAATTTTAATGCAGCAATTTATTCTTTAAAAGCGAATCAAATAAACTAAAAAGTAACTCAAATATTATTACTTAATTTTTTGAATGCATTACTCGTTATTTAGAAAAGTAATGTTATTACGTAACTTGCAGTATTTGTAATGCTTTACACTGACTACAATGTCATTTGAATAAAACCCATAAAGTTAAGGTAACTCAAACCATGAGGAAATTGATTGCAACAAATCATTTAAGTTCAAAAACTAATTCTAATGAGTACTGTGAACTTAATCCATTTGAGTAAACGAAGCAATTTGAGCACAGTAAAATCCAATAAAGAGAATAAGAGAACTCAAAACAACTGAGTACTGTAATACCCAGTAAGTTAAGGCAAGTCAAACCGTTAGAGGAAACCAATTGCTACAAACCACTTGAGTTAAACCAATCTATACGAGTACTGTGAGCTTACTCCATTTAAGTTGAAGTAATGAGGTATTTAACTCATTACCTTCAACACTGAGTTTAAAACATCTTTTCAAATGAGTAGAATTAACTTTCAGTCGATTAACTACACTCAGTGTATACATTTTAACGTATTATGTGAAGCACTTTGAGCAATTTGACTTGGTTAAATGTGCTATATGAATGTTGAAGTTGACTGTGCTTTTCCACTTTTCACAGTGAGGATTCAAGTGAAGACTTGAGCTCTGGTGAAGAGAGTCTGAGCAGCTCATTGGGCAGCGACGCTGAGGGTCCCTACTTCCCCTCCAACTTCCTATCCCGAGCTCGCAGACTGTAATAATGCTCCAAACCAAAACAGAGAGGAGCACAAACACCAATGGAGAAGTGGCTGCCAATGATCTGAATGGCCTCCTTGTCATCTTTTGCGATGATGTCACAGACCTCCCCAAGCTGGAAACCTAACGTTGTACAGCGAGGTGCCATTGTGCCTGAAACCAGCCAGTCCAAAATATCACAATTGTATCTTTAAAAACTCTTCTTTGGCTTCTCAGAAGGTTCCTTATACTGTAAACATCTCTTTTTGATTACTCGTGTTAAGCTAAAGTGAAATAATTCAGCACTGCACAACACAGGCAGCTAAAAAGTTGATCAAAATCAACACAAAAAAAAAAATATGTAGCTGTAGAGTATATAATAGATGGTGCATGTTTGGATTTGTCAACATTCCAGGCGGCTCAATACGACATATCCAAGGTACACTAGACTGTTATAGAACAACTTAGGACTTGTACTTTGGTGCTTTGCACAGTTTTGTAAAATGATTGTAAGCGTGTGACAGTGGGAAAACTGAACTGCCGCCTCTCTGAGCTCAAAGTCAGAGATTTACTGTGGTGTGCATGGTGTTCAAAAAACAAGGCGGATTGTTTATTTCTCGTGTGTATGTTTGAGTGTGATGTTGTTAACCTACTTGCCAATTTAGTATGTTTCACTTTAGCCGATGTATGAAGACAATTACTGTATGTTGAAAATGTGGAACACACAAAAAAGCCTAAAAAACCTTACAAAATGTAAAAAATGTTGATATAAAAAAATGTACATTTGTATAATGTAAAAAAAAAACGCATATACGTTCTGTATAGCATCTTGTAGATATTAACTTATTTATTGTTATTTTTGTCATGGTAATATAAAAAAACATTTACAATAAAAAAAAAAGCTATTTTGAAATTCACTCAACGTCTCTTGTTTTGCTTGGTCTGAAAATGAAAGTAATTGACGGGTGAACTATTCCTTTAAGTGTCTCTGTACTGTATGCTGAAAAAGGCAAGCACACACAGTAGATGCAGTAAATCACCCCAATGCCACTGGATTTTACACCACAGAAGACAAAACAGGAGCTTTATCATACCAAGGTTTAGGGGTGGGAGAAAGAAAATCCATTCATCAACGCATCTCAAATGATTCTGAATAGATTCCTAAAAGCTTACAATCGATTCTGTATTCAAATTAGATTGTGACACTCAAATGTGAACCATTCGTTCATTTTCTTTTAGCTTAGTCCCTTAATTATCAGGGGCAGCAACAGCGAAATCAACCACCAACTATTCCAGCATATTTTTACGCAGCAGATGCCTTTTCAGCTGCAACTCGGTACTGGCAAAGACTATAGAATACACAAGATGGTAACTCAATGGTGAATAAAGCCACGCCTTCTAGTACAGGAGCCAATCAGCGATCACTCTATGGTGAATAAAGCCTGCCTTCTAGTACAGGAGCCAATCAGCGATCGCTATAGAGTGACAATTCTCCGGGGGAGGGGCTCGGACCAGACGAGTTTCTGCAGATTTTGTGTGATACTAACATTTAGAAATCAAAGTAAATAGACAGTCAAATTTTATTGATTATTCGTAATATGGAATTTAATTGTAAGCTTGACAGGCAGTTTTGGAGAATTTGATGTTTCCCCACTCAAACAGAATGCCCTGGCATACTGCCCGAGAGGCGTTTCAAAGATGGCAGCCGAGTGAAATGACTTGCCTTAAAGGGACTTTGGTACTAGGAAACACTTATACACACTCACACACTACGGCCAATTTAGTTCATCCAATTCACCTATAGCGCATGTGTATGGACTGGGGGGGGGGGGGGGGAAACCAAAGCACCCGGAGGAAACCCACGCTAACACGGGGACAACATGCAAACTCCTCACAGAAATGCCAACTGACCCAGTCGGGACTCGAACTAGTAACCTGTGAGGCAACAGTGCTAACCACTGAGCCACCGTGCTGCCAAATGCGAACCAGAAACAAAAAAATAATAAACATTGTCTGGCGCATGTACATATGCTGCAGGATTTGTTTCATTTGGACAAACCTATCATTTAAAGTTGCACTGCATTTCTCGTTCAGTGTGTGACTGGCTTTGGCATAGGGCTGGGGGATTATTCGAAAAGTAATCGAAATCGACATTCAGTATCTATAATCCATCTAATTTTTTCCAGGTCGATTTTTTTCAATTACTTTCTCTATATGTGAAGTCACGTGACCCCGCTCTGCTAAGGCTGATTTATACTTCTGCGTCAAATGCACGCGTATGCTATGGCGCAGCTTACGCGTGGACGCATAGCCCCTTGGTGTGGCCGTCGGCGACATTGACGCGCACCTCTCAAAAAATGTAACGCGTACGCGTAGTGCAGGCTCTGTGATTGGTCGGCTTGGTAGCGCTGACGAGTGTGGGCGGAGGTGAGAGCCGCGCGCCCGATGCAGCGAGTGTTTACAAGTGTGGAGTCCCGTGAAGGAGCTCCGGATGGAGACTGTTGTTTTGTGTTTACCTTATGATTAAAGTTGTTGCACGTCCGCCGGTTCCCACCTCAAAATAAGCGAATTTGAGCCACTTGTACGTTAAGGAAGCGTTCAGAAAAAACAAAACAACAGTGAAGAAACTCAACACAGAGAAACACAAACACCTACTGCCAGCTAGCGTTTCGGAAGTGTATTGCAGAGAAAAAGAAACAGCGCGCAGAAGTATAAATACACGGCTACGAGCGAGGCTTGCGCCGTGGGTCACGCCGATCACACTTGACGCAGAAGTATAAACCAGGCTTTAGGCTGAGGCTGGTTTATACTTCTCCAGCCACTTTGCAGTCACTTCTGATCTCTGGCCAAGTAGGACGACGAACCAACCCATTCTTGAGCCTTACTTCGCACTGCATTGGCGATGATTGGAAGCTGTGCCAGAGATTCAATTAAATTCACCTTTATTTCTATAGCGGTTTTACAATGTAGATTGTGTCAAAGCAGCTTCACATAAAAGATTAAAGTATATTGAAACAGTGTCAGTCCAGTTTTCAGTGTTTAAGTTCAGTTCAGTTTAGCTCAGTTTAGTGTGGTTTAATAAACACTACTGAGAGTCCAAACACTGAAGAGCAAATCCATCAAAACGCAGCTCTACAGATCCCGAACCATGCAAGCCAGTGGCGACAGCGGCGAGGAAAAAAACTTCACCTATTGGCATAAGTGAAGAATTAAAAAACCTAGAAAGAAACCAGGCTGTTAAACATGACCATTTTTCCTATGGCCAAACGTCTTGTGCAGAGCTGCACTGTAGGTGCCTTGAGACGACATATTTTCCATTACATTAAAATTATTATTTACATTAAAATATTGTTTACAGGAGATGTAAGGAATGCAATGTTTAAAAAATTATTAACAGGACATACAAGAGTTATTTTATTTAGAAAAGACGCTGCTTATTTTCTACTTTTAATATGAAAAACATTGAAAAAAATTTATTTTGTTTCCAAAAGTGCAAGTTATTTATTTTCACTTTTTTATAAGAAAGTTTGTGTGTTAATAATTTCAGTTGATGTTCAATAAATAATCATAGATAGTAGATATTAGTGCGTTTTCTTCAATTATTTTCAAATCAAGTAATGTGCCCTTCATTCAAAAATCTGTAATATGTGAGCGTATTTACTGTACAAAACTTGTCCGTGAACTATGAGGGCAAAAATAATCAAATAAATATCGTAAATCGTAATAGAGTTAAAATGTTCAATTAATCGAGATTTTGATTTTAGGCCAAAATCGCCCAGCCCTACTTTAGGATACTTTTAATAAAAAATAAAGACAACAATTTTAAAAAACATGAACAGGGTGTCATTAACATTACGCATGGGCACTGATTACAACAGAATCATACTTCACCATTACAGCAAGTTAAGTGGAAGCTCGAGACTTGTATTCTGCAAACACTGACTGTAAATAAAAGCGAACTACTGTACAGTGTTGCAAATGAATAAAGTAGGGATGTCAAAAGAATAGAGTTTGGCACCAATTGGTACTGAATGCTTAAAAATGTTCATTTTCAGATAACATTTAAGCGCGTTAATAAACACGCTGATTGATTAATGTGTTCACATGATCAAAAGATAAGACTGTGATTGGCCGAGAAGGTCATTGGTTTACCACTCTTCACTGCTGTTCACCAGTGCAAACACAGACACACGAACACTGAATCATTTCAAAATTGCGTCTATCAACCAGGTCAAACAGCAGGTTAAAAGCTGTGCACACAAATGTTCGTGGAAAATTGATGTTTTTAAAATTTCAGTGCCGATTGGTATCGAACTAGATACTTTTGACAACCCTAGAATGAAACATTGTGAACTACTATATTTTGAAGCTAGTTCTCTGTCCCCCTGAACTAAAAGCAATTCCAATATTACACAATATAAAACATTTTTGGTTTAAAAAGTCATTTATTTGTTTAAAATATTATAAACAAACTCTTTTTTTTTGGAATATGAACTGTTTTCTTAATGATTTCAATGTTACGTTCAGAGCTTGTTCAGGCTAAATATAACTTAAAAAAAAAATAAATAATAATTTTAAAAAAAGGGAAACGCTCTCATAGATCGATTCAGATTATTAAAAAAAAGCATAGAAACTCCAATTCTAGTTAAAATGTCAGATTGTAAGAATGTATTTGCATAGCAGAGGAAGTAGGAGAAAACATAGATCAAGAATAATTTCGGAATCAAATGGTGACTCCCAGAATCAGATCAGATCGTGAAGTCCCTAAAGATTCCCACCCACCAAGAGTACACTACAACATCATGATGCTATCAGCTGATTTAAACACGCACAAACAACCAGTCCGAGATTGATGCAATTCTTCCGCGTGTGACGTGAGTGTGGCAGTTTCACAAAAAGAAGAACTTGTACTCATGGGAAACCAATAAACAGTGCTTGGTTAAAAACAGCCTCTAGTCAGTTTCATGCGCTAGAAGCAAGATTTCTGTTCCCTCGAAGGAACAGCTGGGCAACATGCCAAAGAAATACCACAAGATCCATTACACAATGCTCTACATAGTATAATGAAACTCTAAAGGAGAACCTTGGAAAACACAACAGGCATTTTAAGATTTAAGTAAACACAAAACAAAGAACATTGATGCCATAAAGCCTCGGTTTTCCCTCTAAACCATTAGATTAGATTAGATTAGATTAGATTCAACTTTATTGTCATTACACATGTACAAGTACAAGGAAACGAAATGCAGTGAAATTGCAGGGTTTCTGCAGGTTTCAAAAAGTCAAATTTAAGACTTTTTAAGGCCGTGATGAATGAAATTTCAGACTTATATAGAACTGTTTTTTACATTATATCATAATTAGCCACATATTTTTAAAAAACTGTCAAATCAAGTAAACCCTAGTTGTATGCATGCACAATTTTCAACACATCTTAAAAAAAAATCTTTAAAAACTATAATAAACTAAATGTACGCACAACAGTCTGTCCAGGTTAGTGCGTTCACCATATATGGACTATAAATATACAGTGATCTTTTTAACAAATATTATTGTAAGGATGATAACTAAATTATATTGTTAAATAGTGTTTTATAGAGTTTTTATGGATTGTTAATTATTGGACGGGAATTGGCCAGATTGGGTAGCTTTACATGGACATAGGAAAATTAAGATCTGTTTACATTTATTTTAAATTTAAGTGAATTTGAGACTTTAAGGCCTAAATTTTAATTCTTAAAAATTTAAAACATTTTAAGATCCTGCATTATAGGCTATCAAAAGACCACCAGTATCCCCTAATTGGTTCAAATGAGTAATCATGTGAACCAATCGGGAGTCAAATTTAAGACCTTTTTAAGACCATCATAAATAAAATTTTATTCATATTATTTATTATATAAAGACTTCCATAGGAAATATTTATTTAATATTATATCATAATTAGTTATTTCTTAGCCACACATTTTAAAGAAATTGTCAAAACAAGCAAACTCTAGTTGTATGTATACACATTTTTGAACATAACATATCGTTAAACTTGTCTCTAAAAACTATAATGAACTAGATGTACGCACAACAGTCTGTCCAGATTAGTGTCATCACCATATATGGACTATAAATACACAGAGAACTTTTAAACAAATATTACTGTAATAGGGATGCTCGCATTAACCGATTAACCGTTAACCGAAAGGATGCATTTTTAACCAATGGTATCAGTTAAACGGCTAAAAAATATAATTTTTTTATTTTGTATTTTTAAGTTTTGCTGCATAAATGTGCAACACGTATTTGTTAACTCACCGGGCCATAACACATGCAACTACAGATGTATATTGCCAAATAAGCTAAATGAAAGGAGCAAAAAGAAGGATATTGCTGGTCACAGTTTGACACAGACAAGTTGATGCCAAACCAGCGCTGATGGCCTCTCTCCTGGATCTACATCATTTGATTTTTGCATAATGATAACTTCACACCAAACAGGCTTTTGTTTTATAGCTATGTAAACTATAAAACATATATGCAAATTAATGCAATACTATATGTATATATTTATACTATATCAACTCTGAAATCTGGACTTTACTAGAACTTATGTCAAGTGGTTTTGACAATCTACATTTTAAAAGCTCTATAGAAATAAACACGAATTGAGTTGAATGTAAAAAAACAAAACTATTATACTGTATGTTAGAGTAGCCTATATTTAAAAAAAAAAGTCAACATATGCGCCTTGTTGTTTGTCTTCTATCAAGCGCAGCGTGCGCACATGAGTGACACGAATTAAATGAAAGCACAAAATCTCTAATGTAAAATCAGAAGCTCAGGACATAATCTTTAAAATAATGACTTGGGAAAAAAATGGAAAAATATTGACAGAGGTTTGTGCTATAAGAATAACTGCAGTGCAAAACTAGGGATGCACGATATATCGGTGGCCATATCAATATCGGCCGGTAAATGCTATATTTAATGTTATCGCTATCAGTGGGATGTCAAAATTAGGTCGATATCTTCAAACCGATAGATTACGTAATTGTACAGAACTGCCTGCCTCGCGCATACCTGGGTCAACTTGTTCAGACTTAAATTTAATGTGTCAGACACAAAATAGACACACCAATTAATTTTTAAAAATTAAATAAGTTAATATTAATCTGACCAATTAACGATTAATATTCCGTTAACCAGCAACTGTTAGAAAAAGGAACTGAAATAAGCATCCCTATATTGTAAGGGTGATAATTAAACCATATTGGTAAATAGAGTTTTATCTAAAGTTTTTTTGAGATGTATTGTTGATTGGATGCATATTGGCCCGATTGGGTAACTTTACATGGACATAGGGAAATTAAGATCTGTTTACAATTATTTAAGACACAATTTCTGTGATTAAGACTTTAAGGCCTATATTTTAGCTTTTGAAATTTAAGACATTTTAAGACTCTGCGGACACTAGGGCTGAACGATATATTGGAAAAATCTAACATTGCGATATTTTTTTATTCTGTGATATATTAAAAGATCAATACAACTTCACTAAATGAGTTGAATAATATAATCTTAGATTGATAGGGATGATACTGTATAGGAGTGTATAAAATATAACAAACATATGTTCAATAAATAAAGAGATACAAATTAAATAAAAATCGTTTTATTGTTTTCCGAGGAGTCAAACTGTACTCAGGTTTACAGTAATTAAATAAACAAATGTAAAATAATACCACATAGCATTCATTTTATAAACAGCTCAATAAAGTTTATCGCTTTTAATTTGTCAAAGTTCCAAATGGTACAATGTCATAGGCTTCAATGCTTCTAAAATCCTCACACAGTCACAGGCCTCAAAAAAAAACACTTGCAAAATCATCAATTATAATCCAGACTCATAATTGTGTATACTCGCGATATGCCTATTGCGAATGATCACATTATGATATCCATGCTGAAATGATATATTGTGCAGCACAAGTAATCATTGTGTTATTACGCACAAAACATTTGTGCAATTCCTGCAATGCACACACAAACACATACTCGCAACATAAACATTGGCTCAGATTGTTCACTCAAACACATCCCGCCTCTATACAGTATCCAGACATTCGACACCACACAAAAAGTAGGTCACTTGCCTTTGCTGCATTCCTTGTTTGGAGCCAGAGTTTTAGAAGCCCATCCTAGACTTTTTCTTTGGCTGGGAGGCCTGTGAGGAGCTTCTGATTTGGGAAACTCGCTTAGAAGATGAAGCTGGTGACAAAAGGCGACTCTGAGGGACAGAAAATCCACCATCCGTTGTAGAGTCTTGAGTAGATGTTTGGGAAGTGGGAAGAGAACTAAGGTAAAACTCCTTGCAGCGTTTTAATGGGATGGATAACTTCCGCAATGGGGTGACCAGTCCGGGATGATTTACCGAATCCTTCTCTTCTGCAGCTTTAGGGGTGCCGGAGTTTGGTTGTTTAACCTGAATGTAGAAGTACATTGGAGGTTAATACATTATTGGGCGATAAATGAAAACATTTATTTATTATAGTCTATAATAATGTATCTTCTGACAATATATTACAATAATGCTGCCTTGTCACAAAAGTTTACTTTGGCTGCGACTGTCCGTCAATTGCGTGCAAATACAATCTTAGGTTGCTTTCACACATAGACGTTTGTTTCGGAATCCGTCTCATTGCCCCCGTTAGCGCGGTTTGTTTGGCATAAGTGAATCCAGCAATCTCGCTTGATCAAATCAATCGGTCCAAGATCGCCTGAATGAGATGGTCTCTGCTCGATTAAGCGGATCGATTGTAGTACGAAAACAAAACAATCCAACAAACTAACGACCCAGGCTATATCAAAGTGTATTATGATTGTGTAATAACCATATATATGGCTATATGAAAAGAGAATTACGAGTAGGGCGAGATGTCATTCCTACCGGTAAATGTACATTTCATGTCTAATACGAAAGTGAAAGCATGCTGAAATATTACTAAGTGCTGTTTAGCCGTTAGGAAAATTGACCAAAATTACCATCTGATAATTTTTCCAGTTTTTAATCTTATAATATTTTGTATTAGGCCTATTGTTAGGTCTACAAAACTTGACAACTGAAATGAGCACATGTTCACATGCTAAACAGAATTGGCCATGAAGGTCATCAGTTCACCAAACTCACCGCTGTTTACTGAGTGTAACAGCAGATACAGGGACACTGAAGCGTTTTAAAGCCAAGTAAACTGATGACCTTCACGGCCAATCACAGTCTGTTCAGCATGTGAACACAAAGGCAAATCAGCGCTGTTTAACAACGTGCTCAAATGTTAGCGGGTAATGGACCCTTCTAAAATTTCAGTACCGATTGGTATTGAATTCCAGTATTGTGACAACACTAATAGTCAATAATTCAATATATTGTCATAATGAACATGCACAATATTGAAATTGTGGCCACTTCAAAGGTTACAGGTTATCATTTTTTAAAATATCTTGTTGTGGGTTTAACAAAAGAAAAAAAAAGTGAAGATCAAGCAAAGCATGACAGAATCTTCATTTTTGTGTCTCTTTAAAAAGTAACTATATTAGATAATAGGAAAACGTTTTGTTGTTGTTGAATGACATTCCTAAAGACCTTTCTGACTCAGACCTCAAACCTCTGTTTACAGCTCTTATATTTCTGGTATGTGTAATGTGTATATTACTAAAATGCTTTAATTCTCAGATTTCAACTACTTCCATGTGGATTTCTCCAGTCTTTGTTCCTTAATGCCGAGTTCAGACTGCATGATTTTAGCCCCGATTTGAACTCGCCGACAGGTTTTGAGAAATCACTGACAAACACCTGAAATCACAGGCAAATCAGTGCTTGTTCACATGAGTGACAATCACACAGTAAGAACTATCAAGGATGCGATCTGAGAGTATCGTCGATGAGTAGCCGACACCCGTGAGATATTTGGCATGCTAAATATATGGAGTTGTCGGCGATTCATATCATGCCGTGTGAATGGAGTTCTGATTGAAAATAACTTTAGCAATTCCCTACAGTCAATGAGAGAGCAGCATTCACTAATGTGGGGTACACCTGCAGGCCAGCGGGAGGTTGGGTGAGAAGTTAAAAATGCTGATTTTCAGTTTATTTGGACCCAAGAAATGGAGGAAAAACTAGAGTAAACTTGGCAGGAGCACCCGTGTCTGTTTGACGTGTCATGTGAGCAATATCACAACCGGGTCAAAAAAGTTGCTTTTTTTTTTCCAAAAGCCAGGTGAGGAAAATAAGTGCATTTTCTAAAGCTAAAGCCTTCTTTTTCCATTATATAGTAAATAACGAAAGATATATTACGTGACCTTGCACTGTTTCCATGTCACTTCTTGCGTTTGTTTGGTTGTGAGATGTAGTTTGGACAAAGTTGTTGGCGATTCTTCCTATTTTAAACTGATGCAGTATAAACCCTTCTGTTGCTGATCCATCATACAGTGTGAACACAGCACAGACAGAACGCTAACCCAGATAGTCATGCAGTGTAAAATTGTCCGTGACACCACTACTTTGAAAATCATTAAGTCTGAATTCGGCATTAGAGGGATTAACGTATGACCTCAACCACAAACTGGACAAATTCAGGAGACTTTGGCAACCTCTCCAATCCTTTCTACTCAAGTTTTGGCACTTTTATTTTAAGAGAGTTCTGGCTTCTTTTGTTTTAATTTATGTTTTGTTGTTGTTGTTAACAGATGCATTTGTATATTTTTTTGAATTGGCAGCACTTGGGGTTTGGTTGTTTGTCTGACTGTCTTAGTTGTTTGTACTAATTTTGCAACTTGGGTCAACATCATAATATAAGCTTCAGCACAAGAAACAAGAAAATCTGATACCATCAGATTGATATCATTAATCGGATATCAAGCCTAATATCAGTGGATCATTACCTGCAGGGAGGGCTGAGATTTTGACGAAGATCTCATTAGTTCTTGCTCAAGTCTTCTCAAAGGAGAAATAACCGCTTCTTTCTCAACTGACTGTTCATTTAGAAAGCGTCTCAATAAGACAGGGCTCTTGTTGCGGATCTCAGGTCTGGACTTCCACTCCTCGATGTCTGTGGCTTGAGATTTTTCCAAAGTTTCCTCATCCGAGCCCAAATACTGACTTGTGGCCGATGACCAACCAGAGAGACTGTCCTGGTGGCTAACAGACGAGGCAAAGCTTCCAGAAAGCGATGTGCGAGATCGACTTCTGGCTTGCTTTTCCCTCCGACGCTTTTGACGGAGATTTGCTATTTTTTTGTCCCGGTTTAAGCCCAGCTTGTCTTCCCACCAGCTTTTCCAATTGCCTTCCCAAGACGCTGCCATTCGCTGGCTCACATCGTCAGGCCAATCTTCAGGATCTACAGGATCGGGAATTTGCACCACATTTAAGTGAGGCAGATAAGTGACGCCATGCACAAGCAAGTCTTTCTTCCTCATGACCTCTTGCAGGTCCTTCCTTAATCTTGTCAACCGATCCTCCTCAAGCTTATCTTGCTCATTAGCTTTTAAGCACTTTATATCAGCAATGTAGATCCTTCGATACTGAGGAAGCCTCTTCTTGTCTGCTGAGTTTTTAAACAGAAATGTGAACCATACGTTCCAAATGAGTTGAAGATCAGGATATTTGCTTTGTTTAAGAGGTTTGGTGGAGCCACTTGGATTAATCCCAGTTGAATTGTTAGGTGGTTCGTTGCTGATGTTTTCATTTGCATCCAAATCGTTTAAAGGATCGTTTTCAACATTGTTGATAACTTTCAAACGACTGAGAGGCACTCGCCGTCCCTCGCTCTCAGAGTCGTTCTCAGAAATGTTGCTGTTGGTTTGCGACTGCAAGTTTTCATCGTCCCGTACTGTTGGTTCCACACTGACGGCTTGTTCTGGATCCTGACCATCGGTCGTGGTTTGATCTGTTTGCAATTTTAATGTTTGGTAAAAGATGTCAGCAGTCTCCGTAAGATGAAAAACAGACAGGTAGTCCTTGTTCTGTAGAGCGATGAAACCTGAAGAAGAACATAAAAGAACCAAATGACTACAGGAGCTTGATAATCACTGTGTTAATTAGGGATGCACCGATACTGTATCGACCGATACAGATTCTTTCTAAGCATAATACAGTTTCTATGGTTCTGGTGATAAACTCAAAGGTAACACTTTATTTTGATGGTCCATTTGAGTATTAGTAGACTGTTTGCTTAATATCTGTTGATACTGACATTTAACAGTCCTTCAACAGACATTTAACTGACTATAAGAAACTTTGCAAGTACATGTCAACTTACACTAACCCCAACCCCAACCCCAACCCTAACCCTAACCCCAACCTAACAGGCTACTTATAATCTAATGATAATTAGTTGAAATGTAACTTAAATTCAACAAACGGACCATCAAAATAAAGTGTGACCAACTCAAATAATATATCTCATAGGCCTGCTGTATATGACAGATGGCACAATCTAACTAAAAACATGATGCTTGCTGTAAACTAGGCTACATTATTTGAGCATTCGTTATGCCATTGATCTGTTGTGGTCCAGCTTATGTTTCCTTTTTTAATATTAAGATTTTTCTTTGAAATCTGCAATAGACTACCACTATTGACACGAATCGTTGGTAAAATAATCAGCCCTTTACCAAAGCCTGATATTTTCCTGCAGGTCTGACACAGACTAAACTGTCTGAGGCCAGTATTACTTAATAATCTCTCACCAAATCTGTGAGACGGAGAAATTTCAAAACAAGGTCCGCTTACATGCTTCAGCGCCCAAACACAGCTGGTCTGTTAAATAAAATATTGATATAAATAAAATTAGAGTGAAATATTCACAGTTTCAGAGTAGCCTATATTAGGCTTAATAATTTTCTGTTAATGACAATTCATATTGCATCGTCAGTTTCACTTTTAATAATTTAATCAACTACTTTGACCACAATGAGCCAGGCTTTACAAACTATTCACAGCACTTAAAGTATTCACCTCTGAAGAATAAACTCAGTCGGAAGGATGAGAGAACAGAAATTCAGTGTGAGAATAATCTTACGGAGCAACGCACAACGCGTCACCTCCACTATCTGCGGACACTTTCAAAACAGCAGCACAAAGGAAAGAAACGAGTGCGTTGAGGATCTGTCCAATGTATCATTGAGCCTTTTTTAAAGTTTCAGGTAGACCTACTTTGTGTGTGAAGAGCACAAAATAACCCTCTCTACTCCAGTATTGCGAATGCGATCTGCTGATCTATATAAGTGACACCGCGCAACAAGATTTAGAAACAGCAAAGAACTCTTTGTTGCAGGTCAAAATAAACCCATTTAATGCTAAACTAAATCCATTTCTCCACTAAATATTTAAACTTACAGGAACAAATAGTCTTGGAGAAACTTTTTCGTGTTGTCATGAACGTGACACGCAGTTTGACTTGTGAATGAATGGAGAATGATTGACAGGAGCAGCGGCAGGAAGCACTGAGGTGAACATGAATTTAACCACTTGAATATTCATCTGTACTTCACATTAAACTATAAAATGGCTTCAGAACATTTGGCATAAAGTAGGCATACATGACAACTTTCTAGTGCCTTATAATAGGCTACCTTCATGACTTAGTTGGCTTATGAACACAGAATGTAGAATAAGATCTGATTTGGATCAGTACCAGCTGTGCATCCTTAGTGTTAATAGAATTACTCGAAATAAAAAAATAAAATGGAAATAAGAATGCATGTTTTAGAGTATTTAAAACAAAGTAAAATAAAAAGTAAAAAAATAAATAAAGCCCTATAATAAAGTGGAACATTTTTGCTCTTTTTTTCTGATATAACTGGATCTGTATCATCAGCACTTGAGACCAACCTGTTCATGAACATTTCTACATTACTTTGGGTCTCTTATTGCCTGAATTTAAGAATGCAACATGCAGTTATCAATACCAAATACACAGTATTGCCAACTTAGCGAATTTGTTGCTATATTTAGTGACTTTTCAGACCCCACCCAGCGACTAGAAGCGACTAGCGACAAATCTAGCAACTCTTTTTTGGTGTTACTGTAGATTTTTCTATACTCTCATGTGTCCCTACTGTACCATTCCTACACTTATCAACAAGCTGCGGGTGATGCTGTCGGCCCCTTTCCCGCATCAGAGCACTCACAGGCGGCCCAGTACCACACAGCAGTCTCTCATACCTGCAGCTCGAGAGTAGATCACTCCTCTGCATACCAACGGCAAATGATTTAGCACCGCGTGTGAGGTATTTTCCTCGTACAGTCAAGTCAATCTGCTTCTCCTTTCTTTTAAATATAACAATTTAATTTGATCGTTTACTCTTTTCTTGGTCATAATCACAGAGATATTAGTGACGGTTTTCTGAGTTTATTATGTCTGAGAGATTACTGCTAATTCACTACACATCTATTCTGATATACTGATTTCCAGAAATGGGAAGTAACGAAGTACAAATACTTTGTTACAATACTTAAGTAGATTTTTCTGGTATCAGCACTTTACTATTTATTTTTTTGAGAACTTTTTACTTTTACTTCTTACATTTTTACACAAATATCTGTACTTTCTAGTCCTTACATATTTAAACCATGGTCTTTACCCCCACGTTTTGCTCGATCGGATCACGGGTAAACAAAAGAGACACTTGCCAGTTAAAAAATATGCCATTTAAATACTTAAGCCTTTTGTCCACTTCCGATCATACTGCACGGGTTTTCTCTGGTCTTTCAATCTAATCCCGCGAAAAATAGAGCTATTTTTGTAAAGATTGTACATTTAGTACTAATAATATCAAATACTTTATAAAAACTTTATGCATTGAGATTTATTTTCTTTATTTCCGATGAGTTCATATTTCCTAATACAGAATCGATGATGTTTTTCAGTTTTTTTATTGACTATATGATTGACCATAAAGGCCTATAATGTTGTCTTTAATATTTTTTGTTAACAAAAATTTTACAACAACAAAAATAACTATACAATTAGTTGTAGTTGAACCGATAAGTGGCACAGAGGCACAGAGGCACAGAGTTGGCATGACATCACTTTGTTGCAGAGACGCTATTGGTTAAATGCTGCAATTTATTTTTTTCATAAAAAATAAAAATAAAAAATGCCGCAATTTCTGAATAAAAATATAATGCAAAAGATCCTGAATTTATCCCGTGAAAAAAAAATCATGCACATGTTTTGTAGGTTGTAGTCATGCCTGTGTGATTTCTCATATCTCGTTTCTCAATTTGCAAAACAGTCAGTGCATTTCTCAAAACACCGCAGATGACCTGCAAAAGCCAGTCTCTTGGTCAAAATTCTTAGCTCATCTCTCAAAATTAAATTTCTGTATTAAAAAACAAATCAGTGCCGTCAGAATGACAAGTCGTTGTGTGCGGATAACACAGTCAAATTACTTAGTCATGTTGTCAATAACAGTGTACTCTGAAGGGGTGTTCTGGTGTAAACTATGGCAATTTAACAAACAGAAACTGCTGGACGTGATGACGTCAGTAATATGCAAATTGACGCATGACAATCTAGCAACATTTAGCGCCTTTTCATTGAAAATATTTGGCAACACTGAAAACACAGTTCTATACTCTGCTTTCTTAAATGGTAGGCCTGCAGGATTAATCGATGTTAAACTGAAATCGCGATTTGAAAAGGTGCGTTTTTCAAATAGCAAAAGCTGCAATTATTACTATGGTGAGGGAGGTAAGCACGGGTAACTAAAACAATCCAACTAATGTTACTTAAAAAGCAGACAACTGTTACAGCAGAACCCACGAGCACCTATTTCACGATTCTTCTACGAAGCGATTCTTGTGGATTCACACACACGCACAGGTCACACGCACACACACGTGTGTTACTCTGCAGCGCGAGTTTGCTCCACCGCATCTATCATGGATCAGCTATGATAACAGTGCATTGTAGACTGTAACCGCGTCGTCTATCCGTAACCGCATCCCTCATCGGTAAATAATGCCAGAGCCACTCTAACCACAGCCCTTTCTGTTAAGCGTGGGAAACAATGACTGATCACAGGTGCTAAAAAACTCGCTCGACAATGCTCAAAAAGCAAGCGGATAATATTTACAGTTGTTTATTTGCTATAAATGCTCATGTTGTTTGGGCATGTACTTGAGATTTGCTTGATACATTCAAAAAGAGAGGCTTTTTTGAGCAGGTAAAATTAAAGGTACAGTTAATTTATCTGACTGCTTGTATTAAAGGACAAAATTGTATTACAAATAATATACAAATATAAATATATTTAAACATTTTCATACAAGAATTCTTGTGCTGTGAAGAAAAATCTAAAACTGTGTATGGAAAGCATCGTCATGAAATCAAAATGAAAAATGTAACACAATCTAAATGTAAAGGTTTTAAATGTTTTACATATCTACATTAAGATTTTAGATATCATTTATTTAATTGAATTTAAAATACTGTAGTTATTTTCTTAATTTGTCATATTTATTGCAATATATTCAATATATTGCAATTTGACAGTTGTAATGTATTAAGTTGAAAATGTATTAAAACAATTATTTTATCACAAATAAATAAAATAAACATTAAATAAAACAATGTTTTAATTTTAATGGCTATTTTAATTATTATTATTATTATTATACTATAAGATATAGGGGACGCAGTGGCGCAGTAGGTAATGCTGTCGACTCAAAGCAAGAAAGTCGCTTGTTCGAGCCTCGGCTGGGTCAGTTGGCGTTTCTGTGTGGAGTTTGCATATTCTCCCTGCGTTCGCGTGGGTTTCCTCCGGGTGCTCCGGTTTCCCCCACAGTCCAAAGACATGTGGTACAGGTGAAAAGGGTAGGCTAAATTGTCCGTAGTGTATGAGTGTGTGTGGATGTTTCATAGAGATGGAAGGGCATCCGCTGCGTAAAAACGTGCTGGATAAGTTGGCGGTTCATTCCGCTGTGGCGACCCCGGATTAATAAAGGGACTAAGCCGAAAAGAAAATGAATGAACGAATATACTATAAGATTTAATAATTATTATTATTTTATTATAGGTTGACCTACAAATATTGTTGAATCAATGAACTTATTAGAAAAATTACCACTCCATTATTTTCTAAATGAATCCTATAATTAAAATAATCAGGAACATTTGTTCAGTTTCACTGTAATGATTAGGTTTGTTTCGTGAGCACTTCAGACCAACCTATAAGACACATGTTAAGATATGCTACACAGGTAATACTTAAACTGCTACTTCATACAGCCCATATTTAATGCAAATCAAAACCTATTAATCTTCAGCTGTTTTAAATGTTTGCAGGAAGTATCTGACCTGCAGCAGGGCTGTTCAGTCTCTTCTGAGCGATGCGTCTCTTGTGCGGCAGCTGAAGGCTCAGGTGGCTTAGACTGTCTTTTGGAGACAAAAGCTTTTGAATGGGTCCTTGAGACTGACAGGCATGTTGTCTGCCACCTAAATGACACAAAACAGGAGATGATATGGATTTTTGACATGAAGAACTCAAGGGCAAAAAACAGATCGTAACATCCCTAAAAATTATTTATAATATCACATAAAATAAATAGCACTATATGAAGAGGATTGTCCAACAATGAAGATTAAAAATCACTCTTTCGCTATTTGTATATTGTTAAGAGTTACTTAAGAGTTGCCATCTCACACCATAGGACACATTTAAAGTACAGTAAAAAAATGTTATAAATTAGTAACCCCTTACACACACAAACATGAGACGGTTGAAGTCAGAACGAATAACTCTTCTGAATTATTTAAATATAAAATCTAATCTAAAAAAAAAAAAAATCCTAAAATCTTTACAAATTACTCCATGCCCAAGGAGAAAATGCATATTTTCCCAGCTCTGTACAATCTCAAGGTATATTAAAAAGCAAACAAGAGCGTAGATGGTAATTCCCAGAACTAAGACAAAGAAGAGTACAAAGACAAGCTGGAAGTTTACCTAAAATAGATTTATAGATAAAAATGTACCAGTAGCAGTACAGATTAAAAAAAGACATGACTGGGAAGAGGAAATGGGTATTAACATTTGTGATGACAGATGGGATGAATGCTTGAGAAATGCACATTCATGTTCTGTGAACGCAAGACATCATCTGATCCAATATAAGATCATTCATAGGCACCATTATTATAAATCAAAACTTCATAAAATATTTCCAGCAATCTCTTAATGTTGTAATAAGTGCAATGTGTCAACAGGAACACTGTTTCATTCTTTGTGGTCATGCAGTAAACTACAACCATTCTGGAAAAATATATTTAATTTTCTTTCTGAAGTGTATTTAACGAATCTGGAACCTGATCCTAGTATTGCACTATTAGAAGCAAAGGACAGTTCTTGCAGTAGAAACCAAACACAAGCAATACTATTCTGTATGTGTATTGTAAAAAAACTCCTTTTGAAATGTGGAAATCTGATGCTGTCCCCACCTTTGAAATGTGGGCTAGAGAAATTGGAAGCATGTTACACTTAGAAGAACTCAGATTCACACTAAGCGACAAATTGTCCATTTTTAACAAGATTTGGGAACCATTCAGGCGGTTCATTCCGCTGTGGCGACCCCGCAAGGGACAAAGCCGACAAGAAAATGAATGAATGAATGAATGATTTGGGAACCATTCATATCATTTTTGCAGATAGACTAAACTGATTGATTTTTACAAAACTACTGTAATGTTAATTTCATTATTTATTTTATAATTATTTTCTAATGTCTCTTTTGGTTTCATTGTCCATGTACACCTTGCTTTAATTTTAAATTTTTGTCCCAGCCACTACCATATAATGATTGTAAATGATATTCATGTATTTATTTTTTATGAAACTTCCATAAATATTTTGATCAATGTTAGATGGGTGGTGTAGGGTTTTGAGTTCCTTTTGTAGTAAGCTAAACTCACTGTAAGTACCTCCAAAAGTACTTAGATATATGGTCCATCTCTTTCTTGTAAGAATTTAGGTGGTACTGCATATATAAAGGTTTTTTCAATGAAAATAAAGAGTTAAAAAAATGTAGCAGTGCTGTTTTCTGCGTACAGCTAGTGATGTCCAGCCCACCATCTCATATAAAATGCAATGATGAGTACTGGATTTTGCATTCGTAATTAAACGTAGTGAAGCATGATGTACAGAATCAAGTCTTGTTAGAATTGTTCTATATGCAAAAACTATTGCATTTTGTGAACCAACCACAATGCATGCTAAAACACCTCAAAGACATGTTTCCCTGTACCTCCCCATGGCACATTTCCAGGGAACACATACAAATTGGCGATGATAATAATGCACAGCAATTTGCTTTGAGTGAAATCATTTGCCATGAAGGAACATGTTATGCAATACAATCTGAAACTGTTGTTAACAAGCCCAAAGCTCTCACCCGTGTACTGCAGTAACATGATTTCCTGCGACCTCTGAGCTCCCAGCAGCAGTTTGCAGCTTTGACTCTGGGATTTTGGAGGTAAAGCGAAGGCAAATAATGGTGGAAAGTCCATCATGTGGTCCCATTTCAGCATAGGAATACTGGGAACCCGTTCATCCATGATGTAGGAGGAAAACTGCAGACGAGGAAATAGGAAGTTATTTATTTTTGTACAGAGAAGGCATTAGATAGATGTGCTGATATTCAATAAAAGCCTCCATAAAATAGCTCTTATTTTTCTATGCCAGTGATCCCCAATTGGTACCGGGCCGCGCAGGAACTCATTAATTATTTCCGTTTTATTTATTATCTGAGTCTGAACGATCTTTTATTTTGAAAAAATGACCGTATTGTCTCGGTTATTTCTTGGGTACTTAAGTACCAAAATTTAACTCACATCCTAGCAAAAACAAACGTCTTTCAAAAGTTTCTTTGCGGTGAAGGACCAACAAACTGCAAAGGCCACCCAATTGTTAACAAATCAGGTGAATCCAGCATGTCTGTGAAAGATGCTGGAGATCGCAAATAGGGCGGCTGTATATATATTGGTCATATTGGTTTCACTGGTGAAAATAATTAATTGAAATGGGTATATATTTGTTTTTTGTTAAGTTGCCTAATAATTCTGCACAGTAATGGTCACCTGCACACACAGATATCCTCCTAAAAATAGCTACAACTAAAAACAAACTAAAAACTACTTCCAAAAATATTCAGCTTTTATATTAATGAGTTTTTTGGGTTCATTGAGAACATGGTTGTTGTTCAATAATAAAATTAATCCTCAAAAATACAACTTGCCTAATAATTTTGCACTCCCTGTAGTTTGATCAGGTGTGTTTAATTAGGGTTGAAACTGTGCAGAGCTGTGGGCCTCCAGAAAATGGCTTTAATGCCTGTGTTTTAATGGGTGAGTAATATCTGACTGCACTGATGTCAGACGATGTTTTTACCTGTGTGTTGATGAGGTGGTGATGGGGGTGGAGGTTACCCAGGTATTTGACCAGAATCACTCGCTCTCCCGACAGACAAGCTGGAGTCTTTCCAATGCGGAACAACGTGTGATTACAGTCAGCACTCTGCATGGAGGAAGTGACAAAGATTAATGCCAAATTACATAAGTAAATATAAGAAATTAAGGGAAGGGACTGAAGGAGGAAATAAAAGACAAAACAAAATGTGTAAACACAAGAAAATTAATCTGATATTTATGGTTTAATACTGTTTTTAATACTACTACAACTCATAATAATGATAATAAATAAAATTGCACATATTCATTGCACTGATTCATTTATTTGAACTGTACATACCCACTGCACATTTGTAATTATGTACATACCAACTGTACATATACATTTGTAATTGTTTATCTATCCGCACACTTCTAATTATTAATAGCAACCTGTACATATATCCATCTATTGTAAATCTCTGTTCATAGCTAATACAACCTGTATATAATGTTCATAGTGCATCCATCTGTAAATATCACCATAGTTTTTCTATAACTGCACTTTATAACTTATACTTATATCCTGCACTTGCTGCTATTGCACTCCTGGTTAGACCTAAACTGCATTTCGTTTCCTTGTACATGTGTAATGACAATAAAGTTGAATCTAATCTAATCTAATCTAATCTAATCTAATAAAATTCCAATCATTATTAACAATTTCAATATCATTTGTTATATATTTTATATACAAAATGTTACAATAAATTATATTATATTACTCTTTTTATGCAATTAATATAAATAATTAATTATATATATTATATATAGTACAATTTTTAATTGTTAAAAAACTAAATTAGATGATCTCTTATTATTGTTAATGAAATTATTAACATTAAATTATTAATTCTTAACATTGTTATATCCTATTAAAAAGAATAATAGGAATCAATAATAATGGTCACAGTTTACAACAAGGCTTCATTGGATAATGTTAGTTAATGTATTTACTAACATGAACTAATAATACAGCATTTATTAATGACTCGGTATCACTTTATTTTGACGGTCCCTTTAATGCATTTTGTTGAATTTAAGTTACATTGCATCTACATGCCAACTATTTCTCATTAGATTATAAGTAGACTGTAAGGTTAGGGTTAGTGTTAGTCGACATGTACTTGCAAAGTTTCTTATAGTCAGTTAAATGTCTGTTGAAGGAGCAGTATCATCAGATATTGAGCAGACAGTCTACTAATACTCAAATGAGAGGTAATTGGCATGTATCAAAATAAAGTGTTACCAACGATTTATGCTTATAAACATTAGTTAATGCACAGTGAGTGAACATGTGCTAACAATAAATGACTATTTTTCATTAACTAAAGTTAACAGACGTAAATAAATACTGCAATAAATGCATTGTTTATTGTTTGTTCATGCGAGTAAGGGCATTAACCAACATATACTTATTGTAAAGTGTTACAATAATAATTTGATAAATTAAAAAGCAGTTTCTTTTCACCTGTTCCAACGCATCCAACCAGTGAAATTTATTCAAATATTGTACATTTATTCATTTAGCACCCGCTTTTATCCAAAGTGAATTGCAAATAAGGACCATTATTCATAATAAACAAAGGCATGAAAGATCAGAAGCAAAATGCAAAATGGAAAGAGAGAGAGAGAGGGATCTTGTAAATGGCCTTGTTTTTGATTATGGATTAGGTGCACAAAAGAGGATTTATGACTTAATGTCAGCAACAATGGCTATATTATATTCACAGATGGCAAAAACCAGTGCCATTTCAACACGAAAATAATAACATTTCAATAAAATACTAACAACTGACCAACTTTGTCTGAAAAATAGAGAAAAAAGGTATCTTGGTAACATACTCCACGTATAAGTATGGAATTTATCACTTACTAATGAAACTTATGGCACAATTTGTGATTCATTGCATTTTTATTGTGGCCAAAAACTTCTATATAATGCCAAGATGAAGGATTAACTTCTAGTTGGAACGGCTAGAAAACAAATGTATATTAATTAATTGGAAGTTATACATCTCTTCTCTGTCTAGAAAGAATTGAATCAACTAACTAATTTCCAAATGCAGTCCTAAGAAAACCTATTCACTGTCAGAAGATCACTAAAAATTTTCTGAATTTTTTTTCTAGAGTATCTCCCTTTGATTTCTTTATTGCATGCTGTTGATTTTTTACTTCTCTCTGGTATTCAGATTAGTTTTTTTTCAGGATTCTTGCACCGTTTCCAGAGTCAAATTTAAGGACTTACCATGTGCATTTTAACACTTTTCCAGCTCTTTACAAGTGTGGCAAATTACACCTTTACATACATATACATACATTTTCATTACATTATATCAGATGCTATTTGTTATAGTATTTTATAGTATAGCACAGAACTCGGATGAAAATGTTGGATGAAAATATTGAATTACTGTCATTTTATTTGTAATTTATTATTTTTTGTCATCCATCTTATAT
Organism: Danio kyathit; assembly: GCA_903798195.1. Classification (NCBI taxonomy): domain Eukaryota; kingdom Metazoa; phylum Chordata; class Actinopteri; order Cypriniformes; family Danionidae; genus Danio; species Danio kyathit. The sequence continues at coordinate 9,859,695 of LR812539.1, forward strand.
TGATATTTAATTTAATTGAATGCATTGTTCAGTCATGAAGCGGTAATCCTAAACTAATTCTTTGTTTTAGTTCATCTAAACAGCTACTTCTTATCTATTTAGTAAGATAAATTATTATGAAACCAAAACGATTACATCCGCAAGCACTTTATCCAAAATCTAAGCATTTTCACCAGATTAACACCACATTAAACCAAGCATTTTCAATGATTTAAAGCAACCGTACAAACCCTGTTTTTTCTTTATCTGCATATTGACATTGATTATTTTGTCTGTAAGTTGCTCATGTGTTTGAGTGAGATATTGATCTGTCTAACGCAGAGTTCAGACTGCATGATTTTCAAAGTAGTCGTGTCACAGATGTTTTCACACTGCATGACTATCTGGGGTAGTATTCTGTTGCTGCTGTGTTTACACTGCAAGATCGATCGGAGACGGGGTTTCACACTGCATGACTTTACAATAGGAGAATCACTGACAACTTTGTCTCGGTCCGCAAACTACGTGTCACAACCAAACACACGTGAAAAGTGGCATGGAAATAACATGAGGTGACTTAGGCCCAATCCCAATTCTACCCCTTAGCCCTTCCCCTTACCCCCATCCCTCGTTTTGCGAGTTCATGTGAAGGGGTAGTGGTGTCCCAATTCTCTTTAGCTTGAAGGCGTAGGGCTAAAGGGAAGGGGTATACACCCCTTCGAACAAAGATTTTTCAGGACCACACTCAAAACCAAGGGGTAAGAAAATTTCCTAGAATGCGAAGGAATGACAAGGAAGCTTTTAATGGAATAGGAAATGTGCTTATTTTGCTTTTTTTGACCCAGTTGTGCTGTTGCTCACATGACACGTCAAACAGACACTGGTGCTCCTGCCAAATTTACACTAGTTTTTCCTTAATTTCTTGGGTCCAAATAAACTGAAAATGAGCACTTTTAACTTCTCCCCCAGCCTCCCGCTGGCCTGCAGATACCCATACTAGTAGATGCTGCTCTCTCATTGGCTGTAGGTAATCGCCGATGTTATTTTTAATCAGAACATATTTCACATGGCATGATTTTTTCAGGCATTTGTCTGCGATTTCTCAAAACCTGTCGCTGTCGGCAAGTCAAAATTAAGGCTTAAATCATGCAGTCTGAACTCTGCATTAGATACAGCTATTTTAGTGGATTATTAATACAGGAATGATGTAAAATGTAAATGTGTTTTGAAGCTTGTATGTATTATATATTGAATACTGCTTTATACATTTAGGGTGACTATTTTACCATCATTCCAGTCACTGCAGATGGAAAAAAAAGTCGTTGGGCTAATTCTGGCACAATATACATTTCTGTAATAATATAATATGACATCCATAAGCAGGCTTTATCCAGTGATATTACCCGTATGTCAGTAAGCTCCGCCCCTGTTCTGTCAGCATAGACCAACACTCTCGGGTGGCAGGAGAAATCACACCATCGCCACCGTGACTTGGCATTAAAGTACAGGTTGGTATCTTCTTCACGAAACTTCTGCAATCTGGAAGAGAACAGAGTTACAACATTCACACGCTGCATCATGTGGTGCGGGTTAGTTCATTTACAAAACTACAGCTTATTCTTACTGCAAAAAAAAAAAACAGGTTTGGTTGATCATAAACTTCAAATCAAGAGTGGAAATAGTTCTCTGAAGCGGTTCATGGAGGATCTTGCTGAAGATTTATGCATGATTTATAGTTGTTTTGAATGCAATATGGAAATAACATATAATTTGTGGGAATCATCAACATTTGTTTGTACTTGTGTTTACAATAATACCTTTCGCAAATACAGCAGTTCCTTTTTCATCTTACATGAAATGACAGGTTGAAATTTGGACTTTTTTTAAGGATGGTCTGGGTTTTTTCAAGTTTCAAAAAGACAAAAAAAGCACACTTAAAATAACGCAACTTATTCATACAAATTCTACACTGTTATGCATATCATATGAAGTCATATAGTCATTATATTTAACAAAAAAAAAAAACAGAAATTTTAATCTTTCACAGAAAATGTTGACTTTGCACTGGCTGTTTAATATAGCACAGAAGATAAGATATACAAATATAAATAATACAAATGTCAAATAAAAATTATTTGTATTTTAAGTTGAAATTAATTAAACATTTTTGGTAGTTAAATATTTTCTTTCAGTGCCTCCAGGATTTTGCAGGGACATCATATATATTAGGGTTGTCACGATATTGGAATTCGATAGCAATCGGTACTGGAATTTTAAAACGTCCATTTCCCGCTAACATTTGAGCGCTGTTGAGCTCTATCTTAAACAGCGCTGATTTGCCATTGTGTCACATGCTCAACAAAAATGACTGTGATTGGCCGTGAAGGTCATCAAACTAACCACTGTTTACTGAGTGTAACCGCAGATAAAAGGACACTGTAGTGTGAAGCCGTGAAGATCCGTCAATTTATCAGCGGATCGCTTGTATGTCAGCTTATAAACAGACCAGCTGATCTTTACTGCTTTAAAATGCTCCAGTGTCCTTGTATCTGTGGTTACACTCAGTAAACAGCAGTAAGTTGGGTGAACTGACGACCTTCACGACCAATCATAGTGATATATATAGATGTGTGTATTTGTTTGTTTGTTAGTTTGTTTGCAGCCTAACATGAGATTTGTGATGTTTCTTTTCTCAAAACTTAATTAAATTCTTATGTTTTGCTGTGAAAATACACAAAAATCTTTTTAAATATTCTTTTTTTTTATCTCAAGTTCCATTGAACTCACAAAATCCTGGAGGAACTGCCCAGTTTTATTACTGACCTAAACCAAAACTGTTTAGTTAATTAAAATAAACCCAGAAAAAGATCATAAAAAAAGAAGAAAACTTCATCCTCAAACTCAGAATAAGTACAACTAATAATTCACTCGATAAAAGTTCCATTTGAAGTACTAAAAAAACAAATAAAGAAAAGTAAAAATTAAACAGAAACATTGAGAACTAAAACACAACAGCACATACAAGTACTGAAGAATAAACTTAATTAAATGTTCAAATAATTAATAAATACTAAAATAACACTGATTCATGTGACCATAAATCAACATTAAATACCTGGGAACATGTTAAACTGCTGAAAAAATAATAATCTCAGTAAATAAAAATATGTAGCTATCAAAATGTTAGAGAATCCCCAACTATAGTAACTGCTTTAAAACTTGAATTTAACATAACAAATAAGGTTTTCTGGTCAAGCTGTTCTATTATCTAAAATAAATCTTATTAAAACATTACCATAAGCTTAGGTACTGGACAAACTCATCTAAAGAACATTTTGTAGTGGAGGCTGATATGATGAAGATGCTGGAGTTTTGTACACTGAGCTCTAGGCACAAGATAACAGTCAAGCACATATTGTTCTTACACACACACACACACACCACACACACAAACAAAGACTTACCCTTTATTGGGAGTCCACATATACGCTGCTCCTCGCTCATTTGCCACTACAATCTCATTCGGGAAGTGTGGACTGCAAAAGACAACATATTCATAAGTTATTTTATTATCATTTTAATTCCTTTTTATATTTATATTTATCTTTTATATTTAACTCATATTTAGCATTAGAGTTGCAATGGATAAAATGCTGCGAATACAAAAATCCACTTCAAATACAATGGGAATATTCCTAATAAGCACACTTTAAATAATAAATAATTATCCAGAGTATTTTGAAGCTCCCATGATATCAATCCCAAGCATGTTCATTAACTGAATATCGGCATATGTCTAAAGCAGGGTTTCTGCTCATTTCACCAAGTTAAATTAAGGACTTCGTTATACAATAACTTGCCTAATTACCCTAACCTGCCTAGTTAACCTAATTAACCTAGTTAAGCCTTTAAATGTCACTGTAAGCTGTATAGAAGTGTCTTGAAAAATATCTAGTAAAATATTATTTACTGTCATCATGGCAAAGATAAGATAAATCAGTGATTAGAAATGAGTTATTAAAACTATTATGTTTAGAAATGTGCTGAAAAAAATCTTCTCTCCATTAAACAGAAATTGGAAAAAAATAAACAGGGGGGCTAATAATTCTGACTTCAACTGTAGATATTTTTATTATGACAAGAAAAAAAGCAACAACAACAAAAAAAGTACACTTATTTTTACTTACATTCCACAATTCACACATTACTATCTGGCTAGTTAGTGTCCTCTACTTATATGCTAAAAAGGCAATAATGGTTCAACATTCTTGACCATTACCACCTGTAAAGCCCAAAAAAACCGGGCATCGGTATATTGTAAACCTATTGACGAATTTCTGGTTTGTAAACATTCAGGATGCGCGCGCAGCGAGGTTGCAGAAAAAATCCGGGAGCGCTAGCATTTACAGTAAGGGAAGGACATCCGATGCTGTACAGAGTTTGTTGTTGTCTTAGAAATAAGTTATATTGATTACATATTATATATATTATTTACATAATGCTTTCAGTGTATTATAACAGCTTGTCACCTAGTGATAAGCACAGTTATTCAGCAAAGTGAGCGGTGTTCGTCTGACAGGTCCATTTGCGATAGCACCCTCCCAATGGATATTGGATAAGACGAAATGGCCAAGCATCCAGCCCGAAAAATACAATTATCTCATTGAAACTCCAAGTGATTTTACAAGAGAGAAGTTAAATGCCTACAAGTCTTTGGATGCCAACAATTTTGTTCTGTGTGGTCATGTGCAAGAAATAATGTTACATGATTACCAGATTCAAAACCATGTAGTGCTAAAAACCGAGGTTCTGCTGAGCCTAAGACAAGGAAAGCAGATGGAACTGTACAAGGCCTGGGTAATCATCAACAAGCAAAACAACTGCATTCTGACAGCGAACTGCGCCTGTGCGGCAGGGTGTGTAAACTTACATGTTTACATTTCATTCTAAGCATTCAGTGTCCGCAGTTTAATTCACCATATTTAACTGTTTTTGCTGAAATCATTGCTGCAATCACAAACGAGTAATGAGTATAAGTCAGCATAGCATGAACTTACTAAATATGAAATGAGAACTACAGAGCAGAGCATTTTTAATTAGGTCCTCACTCCATTCAGCTCTTATGATGACTGTTAGCCAAAGACGTCTGCGATTAACATTAAAAGCAGTGTAGTGTAAAATATATATATTTTTTATATATTTTGAATTTGCCATTCAACCGCACAACACGACATGTTTGCCATTGCAACCGGTCTTTTTTTTTGCAACCGGTATGCGTGGTTGAACCTGTGTGACGTCATGTGTGACGTAGGTTGGTAATTCCCCTATTGGTTCAAATATTCCTTTCCAGTCATCAAAGAAATAATTTGTTCAGGGTTCTGGTCATCTGCTTCAGGTCATAATTTGTTCTGGTCATCTGATTGATCACACTTGGACAGATCATAAAGATGTGTGTACAGACAAAATCTCTTTAAAGTGATTTATATTCAACTCAAATGAAATGCGGTGCCGCAAGAACTGTTCGCTCGAGTCTCAAAAAATCATGTCGCACCCAAAACGAACCTCCGCCAACACTGGGATGCTGCACGCACTCAAGCGAACTAGCAAATGCATTGAGTATAAATCAGCCATAATCATATGACACTGAAGACTGGAGTAATGATGCTGAAAATTCAGCTTTGCTATCACAGGAATAAATGACATTTTAAATATATTCATAGGAGCACACACCTATTTTTCACATGTTAAATTATTTCATCACAGATATTACAGATTATCTTTATTTGTGTTCAACAGAAGAAATAAACTGGAGGATAAGTAAATGATGGCAGAATTTTCATTTTGTGGTGAACTATCCCTTTAAGAGTGTCCATTGGGGTGTGTTTTGTGAAGCACACATTATTGTAAGAGGTTTCAAACACACCTGACAGTGATGCAGGAGAAGCGATCTTTTGTCTGGATGACGTCCATGAAACGGGGCTTTCGTTTGTCGATGACAGACCAAACGCCACAGAAATAATCCGACCGCACAGCCACATTAACTGCATAAAAGATATTATGAAATCAGGGTTTCTGCAGATCTCATCAAGTCAGATTTAAGACTTTTTAAGAATGTTTTAAGGCCATTATGAACGAAATAGACTTATACAGGGCCCAAATCCAAGAATTTTTTTCTAATTTCCTGGTTGGGCCAATGAAAAAGATTTTTTACATGCCTCAAAAAAAGGTAGTTATTTATGAGCCATATATTTTAAATAATGTGTCAAAACAAGCAAACTCCAGTTGTAAACATGCACTTTTTTTGCATCAAAATTAAATAATGGCCTAAAAAATGAACTAAACACAAGGTAAAAGTCTGTCTAGGTCAGTGTCCTTACCAGGTAACTTTCAAATAAATGCTATTGTAAGGAAGGTAATTAAACCATATTGGTAAATAAGGTTAATAAATAAAAACCTTTGTTAAATGTTGTTATTGAGATGGATTGTTGGTGATCGGATGCGTGTCCATCTGATTGGATAGCTTTAAATGGCCAGGTAAATTTAGGGTGCTTTCACACCTAGACTTTTGTTCCGGAACGTGGCGCGTTTGCCCAGTTAGCGCGGTTCGTTTGGCATATGTGAACAGGGCAATCGCGCTCGGAATCGCGCCAAAGCAATCGCTCCGAGACCGCCTGAATGAGGTGGTCTCGGCTCGACTGAAACGAACCCTGGAGCGGATCGATTGTAGTGAGAAAGCGATACGATCCGAGCCCGGTTATATCACAGTGTTTTATGGATATGTAATAGGCATATGGCTATATGAAGAGAGAATTATGAGTAGATTATATGAGTCATTCCAGACATCCCAAGTCTCCCGGAAGTTCCGGGAGTATCCCGCAAATGCACAGAGACTCCCAGATGCCCGCAAACAAGTGATAATCTCCCAGAAATCGCGCGTCTTCCTCCCGGTCCTCAAAATACGTCGCGCACCCTTCTCATCACCCCTCCCCTCCTCGCTCTTCAGACATGTCGCGCGCACGCTGTCAAACACCACCAAACCACCCCCGACAGCTGAGCGGGACTCTGCTAAATAAACCATGAAACTCTGACCAATGTGAGGAGAGTTTACTCACACGTGACTTGTTTTGGTTATTTTGGTCCGTTTAGAAACTTTGCAGTGTGAAAGCAAACCGCGCCAACAACAAAGAGCAACAATGTAACAATTTTAATCCCTGTTTCGGAACAACTGAATCGATTCACTGGTGTGAAAGTACCCTTAGACATTAAGAAAACTGAAATAATTTAAGACCTGCAACTCAATATTTCAGTAAATTTAAGGCCTAAAATATAGTTTTGGAAATTTTAAGTTTTGAAATGTAGATTAATTAGACTATTCATTCATTTTCTTTTCGGCTTAGTCCCTTAATTAATCTGGGGTCGCCACAGCGGAATGAACCGCCAACTTATCCAGCATGTTTTACGCAGCGGATGCCCTTCCAGCTGCAACCCATCACTGGGAAACACCCATACACACTCAATCCCACATACACTATAGCCAATTTTAGCTTACCCAATTCACCTATAGTGCATGTCTTTGGACTGTGGGGAAAACCAGAGCACCCGGAGGAAACCCACGCCAACACGGGGAGAACATCCACACAGAAATGCCAAATGACCCAGCCGAGGCACGAACCAGTGACCTTCTTGCTGTGAGGCGATCGTGCTACCCACTGCGTCGCCTGATTAGACTACTGTTGCATTAAGTTTGTAGTTAAGTTTCAGTATTATAGACTACCATCGTGCAATGATTGACTCTTCAAGAACATGATTTATCTGTCCTCACCTGTATTCTCCAAGTTTCCACAACTGATCTGTCTGGCCGATGCTTTCAGATTAAAGACAACTGGCTCAGGGCACATATTAAAAGTAGGAGTCCTGTCATCCTTATATTCTTGCACCACCCTGTGGAAGCCTGAGGAACAGCAGTGAAGGAAAAGCCAATACATTTTTACAGAATAGATTTTAGGCACCGGTATACTTTAAACAGAATAGAAACGCACCTGAAACTACATAATTTTAAACAAAATCCAGCCAAAAAGATTTTTTGAGTTCGTTTGAGCAGTTTGAAACAGCCCAAACCCATTAGGAGGCTCTACATGAAAGGATACAGATTTTGTCCATTAAGGCTCCACTGGAATAAATTAGACAGCCATCGCTACCCTTCTCGGACTCATAGAAGGGCAGAAAACTCAGAGCACCACCTGTAGCATCTGCAGAGAACTGCTGCTGTTCGCTCTGATAGGACAGCTCTTCATGAAGAAGCGAGCAAAGCAGAGGCTCAGGAACATCCGTCACTACATCGCTGAGGAGACGGTGGATATGACGGACCTTCCTGGAAGATTTCCCAAACTCACACCTAGAAGACCCACAGAGAGAGTTTAGAGTTTGGATCAGCAACCAAGGTTATTTCAAGGCAAAAACAAACTAAATTTACAACCATTTCTTTATAAATAACACTGCATCTAAAATAATAGTTTAATAATAGGGCTGCTTGATATTGGAAAAATCTGATATTGCGATATGAATAGAATTTCACAAGATAAATTGCTCTACTTGGCAGTTTTCTGAGGCGTCTAACATTATTCAGGTACAGCAATAACAATGTAAAAAATACTTTTACTTTGGATTGTCTCATTTCTAGTCCAAATATCGAAAAACTTTTAAATCAAGTACAAATATAGTATTATTTTAACCTTCAAAACAAATAACTCAAAATCAAGAGTTTTTCCTTAAAACAAGCAAAATGATCTGCCATTAGGGTAAGTAAAATAATCTTGTTTTCACTTTGACATGAAGGTATTTGGACTAGAAACAAGACAATAATTCTAAGAAAAATATATTGCAAAAATTCTGTATAACTAACTAAATACAATTAATCTTTGTTACTCCTTCAAACATCATCATTTTTTGTGCCCAAATGTTTTAAACTCTGTTGAAATGTTCATTCACAGGCCTTAAAAACACATGCAAATGATAAACTTTCACTATATTATGGTTAAACTTAACATCACATGTTCTAAACTACAAATCACATGTTCTTTAGCTCCTTGTCAACTATAATTCACAATCAACATTGCATGCGATGTGACTATTGCGGATGCACACATTGCGATATCAATGCTGAAATGATATATTGTGCAGTCCTAGTTTATAACAATTAAAAGACATCAACAATAAATAATAAATAAAAATAACACAAAAAATCTAAAACATTTTACAGATTTAAGCACTTTTCAGGTGCATTTTCATACATTTCCAACACTTTAGATGTGTGGCAAATTACATATAATACATAAATATACGTAGTACTTCATCACATTATATCAGATGCTAAACATTATTGTATTCTATAGTAAAGTATACCAAGGAATGGTTTCGATGGCATGTTTGCCTTAAGCTCAACAATAAATTATTGTCATTTACTCTCTTTAATGTCATTTACTCATATTTTAAATGTGTCATCTTTCATCTTAAATTTATAATTATATTCACTACAAAGGGCATATTATTTTAACATACCATTTTAGAATAAACTAATACAAAAAAGTGCTTGCAATTTTAAATGCAACCATTTAACTGGGGAATTATTAAATATAAAATTAATTTCATTTATCTTTTTTCCTTCAGTTTTATACACCTGCATTAGAACTGTACGATATTGGAAAAATCTGACATTGTAATATTTAGTTTTTCTGCAAAATATATATATTGTAATAAAATACAGTTTCACCAGATGGCTTAAATATGTCTATTTGGAAATAAATCATTCCTTTAGAATCGATTGGGGTGATTTTGTAAGGGTGTGAATTGTGTATAAAAAAATAAACTTGCAAGCAAAAATAATTACAACAGAGCAACACTAAAAAAGTTAAATAAACAGTGCTTTATGGTTTTGTGAAGTCAAACAGTATTCAGGTGCCGAAAATGGATAATGAACTGTAAAATGTAAATAAAAGAATGCTGTACAGTCTTTATTGTATGTTCAGTAAAACTACCCTTCATTAAAGTTACAAATGTTGTACTTTTTTTGTGCCCGAATCCTTTAAACTCTCTAGAAATGCCTTTAAAACTGCATGCAAATTTTCACTTGGTTATGGTTATTCTTTGCAATGACTCCACAAATCTCATGTGTTCTCAACTGTTGTGCTGATCAACTATAATCCAACTCAACATTGCATGTCCTGCGATGTGACTATTGCGGACTCACACATTGTGATATCGATGCTGAAACGATATATCGTGCAGCCCTAACCTGCAGTGTCTTGCTAAAATGCATTATAAAATGAAACACCATTTTCATAGTTTTCTTTTGATTTTACAAAATAAAAATGCTAAACTGATCAAAATCCATCATTAAATGAATTAATAATTAATGCTGGATTCATACTAAATAATCTTACCTCTTATAATTCAAGCCCTTTACAAAGTCTTTTGACCAGCGTAATGACATAACATCCTGATCGACGAACAAAAACAGGAGACAATATATCAAATCATGACAAAACAGCAATCATTCAGACCACAATAAACACACACAGACTCTCGAACCTTCGATTGGTCAGATTTATAAGTGAAGTTTTCCTCTAGCAAACGTCCCATTGTGGAGAAAGCATCCATACAGTAATGCTGATAAAAATACTTCATCTGAAAAGAACACATAAGTAAAGCAGTGTCCCGTGAGTTAAATACCACACCAAAACATTGAAAAATCACATTTAAACAAATGAACAGACCAAAATAATAAAGTTACCTGCTCTGGAAAATCCAGAGGATCCAGCAGATCAGTGGAGTAGACTTTGGCATCTTGGAAAGATCATTAAAATTAAATAAATTAGTGAGTTAATTACATTACACACAGGTCACCTACAGAACACAGATTTATATTTTGCAAAAAGCAAGCACTCATTACAATATGTGTCACTGAAAGTAAACAATCTCCCATTCTCATGTCTGTTGTTATTTAACTAAATGTAAGTTTTTTTTTAATTGACATTAAGCTCAAATTAACTATAATAAATAACTAGAAATTGCACGAAAAAAAACCTCAAATGACTTAGAAATACTCTCCAAATCTAAATTAGTTTGGTATCTGTTATTGGTATCTGTCAAAAATTCCACATCATGCATGCCAATATTACATGTATATACAGTGCTCAGCTAGGCCTGTCACAATAATCAATACATCGATTTATCGCACAACACATGGACATGACCTTAATCATTTCTGGTGATGCTATACATATTGCGCATACATAAAAAACAATTCTAGCAACATTTTAGCTGATTGTGTAACATCTCCATCTCTATTGGAGGTGTCAGTGTCAGTATGGTTAAAAAAAAAAACACTATAGTATTTACTATAAATTACTATAGTATATTTTCATGTGAGTGTTTGACAACTAAAAATAGATCTGGTAGCAGATATCGCAGCCTCGGTTACTCTTTACCTTGCACTTTTTTGTTAACATTTATTGTTATTTATTTAGAATCTGCGTTTACACATTCTGATTTAAATGCCTACTTAAACTGTTAAAATGACTATAATTAAATGAAATATTCTTAAGAATAAAATATGATGTGTTCTTTGGAAGAGTGTACTTGCATTGTAATGATATTATAAAGTCATTCTGGCATTATATTATGGGTGGCATTAAATGGTCTTAAAATAACAATAATATCAGTTATAGCAATATATTTTGGTGCAATATATCGTACAATAAGGCTGGGGGATTAATCGAAATCGATATTCAGAATCTACAATCAATCTAATTTTTCCAGATCAATTTTTTCTAATTAGTTTCCCTACTTCCCGTGTGGAATCACGTGACCCTGCTCTGTTAAGGCTGATTTATACTTCTGCATTGAACGCACCGGTATGGTCCAGCACAGCCTTCATTAAAATGTAACTGCACATCGCATGTTTGCACTACATTGACGATGATTGGAAGCTGTGCCAGAGATGCCTTTAGATGGCATATTTTCTATTAAAAAAAAATGATTATTTACACTAAAATATTGTTTACAGAAGATGCAATAAATGCACTGTTTAAAATATTATTTAGAGGATATACAGGAGTTAGTTGATTTGGATGAAATACTCCTTATTTTCTACTTTTAATATGAAAACCATTGAAAATAAAAAAAAATTTGTTTCCAAAATTGAAAGTATTTTATAAGAAAAAAGTGACTGATAGTTTTAGGCAATGTGTGTTTTAATTTCAGTTGTCCAATGTTGATTTTCAATAAATAATCATAGATAGTAGACTGTGTGTGTTTCTTTTATTTTTAAATCAAGTAATGCACCCTTCATTCAGAAATCTCTCACTTGCAATATGTGAGCATATTTACTGTATAAAGCCTGTCAGTAAACTATGAGGCCAATTTTTTTTTATAAATGAATAAAATACACGTTCATTAATTGTAATCGAGATAAAATGTTCAATTAATCAAGATTTGATTTTAGGCCAAATCGCCCAGCCCTATCATACAACAACAAATAGATATCGTGACAGGCCTATGCTCAGCATATACGAGTACACCCCTCACAAATCTATCTTTTAAATTAATATTTTCTATACAACGCTATTGAATATTATATTTGTGAATGTACATTAGATTACTCAGTACCAAGCCAAATGGCTGGAGCTAATCTAACAAAATTATTTATGATAATGGTCCAAAAAGTACACCCAAATATATGTTAGAGAAAATTATTAAAAATAAAAAAGGCAAAATTAAGAAAAGCAAAAACTACATCAAATGTAGCTGAATGTAGTTTGTCATTTTTATTTGCAATATTTCACTTAAATTTAAATGTGTAACATATTTATTTCTAACGATGTTCAATGACTAATATATTACTTGAATAAATATCTGTTTAGTAAATCTGTTGTTCAAATGCACTAAAATACATGAGCTACATTTACTAAAAAATGGATAAAAATATTCATTTTCAAAATGAGGTGTACTCATTTATGCTGAGCACTGTATTTTACTATTTATTACTATTTTTTTAAGTGCATGATGCATTATGTAAACTGATATTTTAAGCATCAAGCCCATCCAAAGACTAAAGCCTAGACCCTTAAAAAATAAAGACATTCACCTTTATGTGGTGGTGTAAAAGGAGTGACGGCTGGTTTGAGCTGCACCCATTCCTCACCCCTCACTGTGTGCTGGGATTTAAAACTGTGCCGATTCAACGCCCCTTCACCATCACACTGAAAACACACACACAACACATCAGTCAGGACAGGGATTCACAATTGCAATGTGGTGAATGTGAGACATCAGTAAGTGGAAACAATACTGATATTTTTCATACATTTTTTAACGACTGATCAATTTTGTGAGTTCTAATCATTTAGATTTTTTGTACTTTAAAAAAAAATTAAAAAAGAAGAAATTTATATATATATATATATATATATATATATATATATATATATATATATATATATATATATATATATATATATATGCACGGTTGCTGAATGTCTCTGCTCTACTATATATTCTCTAAATATATAGTATTATATATTTTTAATATATATATTTATAATAGTATTATTGCTCTAAAATATATTCTTTTTATATGTCTGGGTTAAAAACAAAATCTTTTTCCCCTATTGAACATAATATATTTTATTTTGAGAAGCATTTATAATATTTTGGAGCAGTAAACATGTCAGGCTAAATAATTTAAATTACTTACTGACTTCTGCTGTCTTTATTAGTTTCCAAAACAAAGATTTATGTATAATTTAAAATGGCATCTTTCGAGATCATTTCTGCTGGAGATATTGTTGTCCAAAAAAACAACAACAACAACAAAAAAGCAATTAAAAAAATCTTATGTATACACACTCTAGGAAAGGTAAAGCAGAACATTTAGGTGGTTTAAAAACCTTGACTTTGCCAAACCGCAATATACCTTGAAAACGGTTATCGTCCCAAGCCTAATTCTTAATTTAGCTTGTAACCACATTATTTTTGCTAAGTAATGTATTACAATATTAACACTATTACAAATGTTATCACATGCAATAATTAATTTTATTACATAAAATTAAACAAGAATAATACAGCAATAAATAAATAAGAACCATTTATTTTCTCTAATAAAGTTTCTCTTGCTTACTCTTAAAAATGAATACAAAACTAATAGGGGTCTGAACCTACACTGGTCTCACGGTTCGGTTCGGTTACGATTATCATGCCATCGATTCGGTTCAATTCGAGATCTCGGTGCATCACGGTGCATTGACGATTCTTTCCATACATAATTAATTTTTTTCTTTACAACACAAGAAAAAAAATAGTATTAAAATCTATAAATATGTAAAACAATTTTATCCTTTAATACAAGCAGTCAGATATATGAACTGTACCTTTAATTTTACCTGCTCAAAAAAAAAAGCCGGAGTTTTACATAATTTCTCCCAAGTACTGCGGCTCGTGCTTTACCATTCCTCAGTGTCAGTGAAAGACTGTGTCCAGCACATCCACACATGCACAACTATCTGCTTTTTAAGTAGTAGGAGTGTTTTATTTACTCACCCTCGCCTCTTTTGCCATAGTATTCTACCGCTACATCGCGCATAGGGGATAAATGCCGTCAGTGCGTAATAACCGGTTATGATCTATTACTGAACCGATATCGAATTGTCCCCATCTGCATCGCGGTGCACCAAAGAAACGATTAATTTTGACACCCCTAAAAACTAAGTTAATGCATGCATTACTAATGTATAGATCATTTGTAATTTCTAACAAATAAACACACAATATTAAATTAAATAATTAAAATATAAAAAAGGGAAAATGCTTGAATGAACGAATATTCTAGCATTTTTTTATATTCTTCCTTAAAAATGAATATGCAATTTTAGAAAATCTCAATTAACTTGTACATGCACCACAATTTTACCATAAAATATTATGACAAAAAAAAAATCTACAAATCAGGGATTATAACCACAAACTACTAATAGACATGCAGAGATGTTTAAAATGTTTGCTCAAATTGTATTTGCATTGTAATATGTGCATAAACTATTAAGATGGCTATCATATCTTTAGTATTTATTTACTTATTTAATCTAAAATAAAAACAGTAAACGAATACAATCATTTTACACAATATCCACACAGGATAAACAAGAATGAAAGAAAATAAATAAATAATATAAATCAAGTTGCATAAATTCATGAAAATCTCATATTTCTTAATAAAATAAACACTTTTCTTATAATCAGTTAACCCTTGTGTGCTGTTTGTGATCTTTTCATCCACTCTGGAGTGATTTTGAGTATTAATTTGGCCACAACTTGCTCTCTTTCAGCAAATGGAATGATGTTTGGTGACAGACCATGTTTTGAATAGTTTATTAATATATTAATGATTTGAAAGTTTTACAAAAATTCTTAATACACTCTGGGCAAATTGACTACCCTTTCATTATGTTTGTGGCTGTTTTGATTTCCATTATAATGACATTTTTTGACTCCAAAGCCACGACACCATAATTATGCATTCTTCATTGTTGCTGGTTTTCCAGTAAGTTTGAACAGTACAATGAATTGAATAAACTAAACATAAAAAGTCTATTCGAGTATGTACGGATCTGTCATATAATTTGTATTATTATTTTTTTTTTGTAAATATGTACAAACTTAGTACAAGAGAATACATCTCACAACAATTATGAACAAAATAAAAATAAATAAAATAACAAAATGAGAGAAATTATCTCAGTTATACAAAATATAAACAGATGCCAGGGGTAAAAAAAAATAATTTGGTAAGATAATAATAATAAATATAATAATAATAATAAACATTTATTCAATCAATTGAAATTTACATAATGCTTCATATGTTTTTTCAACTTTTCTGTTTCTAATATTACATAGTGTAGTACCATATTGTTTAATCTCCTTTATAAAAATGTTCACAATTTGGCTTAGCTTTGGCCCATTTCTTGACATGAATAAGGTATTTTCCAAGTAATATAATTAGTTGTATATGAAAATAAGTTGTACTTTTTTGAATCAATTCCATCTTGTACTAAAGCAAATATGACATATAATCCAATTTGTATTAGTGTACCAAATATCCTTGAAATAATGTTAGAAACATCTATCCCAAATAATCTTGAGTATACATATTGAAAAAACAGATGAATAACAGATTCTTTAACAATACCACAAAAATCGCAAGAGTTTTCTCTATCTACTTCAAACCGTTCAAATAACTCTTTTACAGGCTCTGTCATATCATTGTTATGATTATGATGATGATGACGTATCTGCTCTGTCTTACCTGCTCAGCATTGACAGGAAGCACTCGCTCATATGTTCCCCAGCCACTATAGCAGTGTTTCGGCTTTACATCAGGCGGTCCGTCCAGATAAAAATGAGGAAAAAGTTGATGTGGAAAAGTGCCGTCCATGGTGTCCGTGCGGCGGTTTAATCTACCGGCCCAGAAGATCAGACAAGCCTGGGCATGTTCACGCGGAAACCGGCGAGCACACGCTGTCCGACGGGTCCTATGACTAAAGCTATTTAATACCACAATGTCCCTTTAAGATAATAATATATTGAATATGAATCTCTAATATAGATAAATGGTGGAAATATTAGTCGATAACGCACGTGTTTAAGAAAAACGTGGCTGACGGTTGACCGTGTGCACGAACGCCAAACAAACCGCGAATGAGCTGCTAACGTCATACGTGCGCCTCAGCTGTTGCTAGAAGGGATACAGCTGCAGACTAAAGTTAACTGAAATTGTTTATATTATTTATTAAATTATACATTAATTGTATTTTATTAACGTCTACCCCTACCCCTACCTTAAAACCAACCATTACAGTAATGTTAAAAAAGTAATTATACCGAGAATTGTTCATATTATTTATTAAATTACCCGTTATATTGTATTTTATTAACGGCTATCCATACCCTAACCCTAAACACAACGATTACAATAATGTAAAAATATGAATTATTCTTGTACAGTGTCACAAAAAATATGCTATTTTGACGCTAGTATCCACAGCTGTATCCCTTCTGGACTTTGCCGATCACATGTCGAGGGAAGCTAGAAACTACAGGAGAACGTTCAAAACACCCGCCACAGAACGAGCTTTCAACATAAAAGCTTTTCTACATAATTCAAAATAAAGCTCCTTGTATTGTACATTAGTAGTTCATTAATGTTTTGTTTTGTTTTGCAATTAAATTAGATTTTTTTTGTTTAACTTGATGTACTTATTAAAGTTAATTATCATGTGATAACACCTTCAATATTGTATTGAAATATATTAATTAGCAAAAATAATGTATTAAGAAGCTAAATTAAAATTTAATGCAAAACGTAACATTAAGCTAGACAAAGAGAAGACAAATACTGCATATAAAAATGGAAAAACATGAAATGTAAAAATTAATAATTAGGATCAATGCATAAGTAAATAAACTATGGAAGAGGATTAGAGCCACTCATTAATCTCATTAATAAAAAATATATACTGTATATAATAAAAATAATAATTAAAAAGAAAACCACCTCCATGTTAAAGTCATTTTAATGCTAGATTAATCTCGTTTAAATAACAATGAAGAATACATTTGTTAAATTACTAGAATAAAGATGTTTCGAGAAAAAAAAAAAGTTTTCAAGAAATTTAACGAGTTTTTCTTGAATCATAAAGACTTTATTCTCGAAATTTAATAGGTTTGTTATTAACATTTTATGTGTCTACCTTTTCCCGAAATGTAACTTTTTTTTTCATTCTCAAAATTGTGAGTTCTCAACATTTTATGTGTATTTTTTTTCTCAAAATTGAACGTTTGGATTTATTGTAAGCATAAGAGACAATTCTCGAAAGTTAAAACTCATCTTGAAACTCATTGGTAATATGTTTCTTTATTCTCAACATTTTATTACAAGTTTTTTTTTTTTTTATTTACCTAATTAAATCTCGCATTATAATGACTTTTAATATCAAGACGGTTTTATTAATGATTTATTGCTTGACCCAAGTCTCGAGATCGTTATTTATTACGTTACGTTTTTCAGGATCTTGATATGAACTAATAAATAGCTATGTAAACAGCGCCCCCTGTATGATTTGGTTTACTCATTCATTCATTTGCTTTTCGGCTTAGTTCCTTTATTAATCAGGGGTCACCACAGCGGAACCGCCAGATTTATACATTATTATTCTTTTTTTTTTCACCTGCATGTGAAAGGAATACAGAAAATATTCAAAATACAGAAATAGTATATATATTGCAAGAAACTTTTGTGATATTCTTTTATAAACCCCCAAAGTCACAAATAATGGGAAAAAACACTACCTGAAAAAAGTCTTGTCGCCTATCCAAGTTTTAGGAACAACAAATAATAACTTGACTTCTAGTTGATCATTTGGTATCAGCAGTGGCTTATATGAAAGGCAAAGGCTTCTAGATTACACTTATTTGACCAAAATATAACATGATCATGCCTTGATTTGTAATTATTTAATTAGGACAGTAAGGTCTGACTTTGCTTAGACAAAAGTCTTGTCACTTCACAAAAATAATGTCCAGTATAGAATATAGTATAGAATATAGTAAGTCATGGTGCAGTGGAAAAAGAATGAATATTGTGTCTGACTCCATCATGAGCTTGGAGGACTGCATCCATACATCTCTGCAATGACTCAATTAACTTTCTTGCAGGACTCCCAGAGTTCATCAAGATTCAATGCCTCCTTCTTCATCTTACCCCCGACATGCTCAAGAACGTTCATGTCTCATGACTGGGCTGGCCAATCCTGGAGCACCTTGACCTTCTTTGCTTTTAGGTTTGTAATGTAATGGACAGCACAAATGTCTAGATACCTCAGGTTGTTGATGTTGCCATCCACTCTGCAGATCTCTTCTAAAACCATGATTTTTCCTTCCCCAAACTTGACTGATTTCTGTGAGAATCTTGGGTCCAGGTGGGTTCCAGTAAGTCTTCTGCAGTATTTGTGATGTGATTTCTACCTTCTGCCGCTTTTACAAATGATCAACTAGACATCGAGTTATTATTTGTTGCTCTTACAACTGGCATCTGCAACAACACTTTTGACAGGGAGTGTGCAACTTGCTCTAATGAATGCCTATTGACCCACTGTAATCTGTTAGTGAGTTTAAAGGTAACCATATAACCAAAATGCAAATTGAATGTAAATTGTTCACACTTTTGAACTGCTTTTTTGTCAGCTCTCTAGAAAGCTTAAACAGACTTTACAACACAAATATGCTTAGGTGAATATTTTCTACAGGCTTAAATAGATTTCAGCTTGATATTTAATAAAGTTCATTCCTGTGCATTTGCATGACAATAATACAAACACAGCCATTTCACCTGCCTTTCTCCCTTTATATTTTAAGGAAGAATATTGCGGATCTGAAACCATGAAGTTGTCTTAGTGAGATGCATGAGTTTATAAATATCAAGCCTGCCAGTGAATACTTTTGCATTTGCCCTCAAGCACTGACTGCTCATTTCTGGTCCATTTCTGAGCACAGATGTCTATTAGTAATAACCACAGGACAAGTCATCATAGCACACACAAAAAAAGATAAAATAAAATAACATCAGAGACAAAAATAGAGAATAATTTTTTGTCATTTATAACTAAGAAAAAAATATATTATAGTATTAATAGTTTAGTATTTTAGTCATTTATATCTTTATTTAGACTGTCAAAACACATCTGAATACCAGGTGTAAACAGAGTCAATGTGGTTGAAAATGGACAAGCTCAAAGCCCCTTACACCATTACACATGATCTATAAAAGATGTAAATACGATCAAATATACACAGTGCTCAGCAGAGATGGCGAAAGTACACACACCTTTTACTCAAGTGGAAGTACAGATACTCATGTTTAAAATGACTCTGGTAAAAGTTGAAGTACTGACTACACTTTTGTACTCAAGTAAAAGTATAGTCAGTACACTTTTTGATTTTTATGTCTATATTTTTGTTAATATTATTATCTCACACTGTTGTGTCTAAACCTCCTATAGGGCCCGAGTGTCCACATATGTGGACAGCACATTTTTAGCTCTTAAGTGGCTATTTAAAATACTTTGAATGTTTTATATTTTGTTACAGACATACAGTGTCATCCTGTAACTGTTTTGCAGCATATGAAATGTCCCAAACCCTATTTTTAACTGTCCAAAACGGGGGGAAAAATGTTGTTTTTACTCTCTGATAGTCAAAGCAAGTTTAAAAAAAAATTCTATGTTATATATGCATAAAAAAATTCGGGAGTGGGGAGCCAAATATGGAAGGAGTTTGACTGGAAGTCTAAAATTCGATTTTTCAGGACGGCACTAAAATCTTTCCATTCTGGTAGTTGGGGCAGCAATAAGTGCTGGAGAAACTGTGGACTGGTGGAAGATCAAACGCATATATTTTGGGACTGTCCCATTGTTCAAAATTTTTGGACCGAAGTTAAGGGGATCTTAGAAAAGCTCCTTAAAGTGAATCTCTCTTGGGACCCTTTAACGTTTTTACTGGACAAATTTGCGGACGATCTGTCCCATGATCAGGAAACTTTGCTACATCTCCTGCTAATAGCTGCAAGAAAAATTATAACAATTAACTGGTTTAAACCTGAACCACCCATGGTGTCACAGTGGATACAAAAAATCAGACAGTTATATTCAATGGAGCAGTTGACAGCACAAGTTCAGCTGAAGACTCATACCTTTGAAAGAAGATGGGGACCAGTCCAAAGCCTCATTGGATAGGTCTCTTAGGTCTCTTAAGTTTGTATGTTTGCTTGAAGTTTGTCTATTTGCTGTTTTTTTTTTTTTCTTCCCCTCAGATCTCTATTGTCACTATATATATATATCTTTATTTGTGAGCTCGGGCCCAATCTCAGGACTGTATGTTTTTTTTTCCCGTTTTTTTTCCCTCATAATTGTTTGTATTTATCTTGACTGTTGTCAATAAAAGTTCAAAAAAAAAAAAAAAAATTCGGGGAAAAGTGTTTTATGTAAATTCGCATCACGAGTCCACATATTTGTACATCATTTTTCTCTAAAAGTACATCATATCAAAAGATGATAGATAGATTTTTATTCTAGCCTAATTAGGTTCCAATAAGTCCAAATAGCAAAAGAGAAATAAAAAATGCATGTAAAAAACACCAATATTAACAAAAATAAAGACATAAAAATCATATAAATATACATTTGACCATCACTATAACTGTTCTTATACCATTACGAATGCATGAGCACACCCAGCATATTAGACTCATATGTATTTTAATAGACGCTTATGTTCGCAAATGGAAGTTAACAGCACGATAGCCTCATAATCCTCCATTTTTTGGTACAAGTACAGAAATTTTCCACTGTTCGGCAAAATTAAGCATTTTATATATATTGAAATAGGTTTTCTTGGAGAATCACTTGTCTGCAGAGTGCTAACGTGTTCCGGAAATTCTCGAAAATGCTTGAATTGAATCTATTTTTATTTAAAGGTGCAGTATGTAAGTTTGACACCCAGTGGTCGAACTAGGTATTGCACTCCTAGATCAAAATAAACGCACGCGTGGGATGCCAGATTGAGTACAGGAGCGAGTGATTTAAACCTGTGTTCTAAATAAAATCAACGACACGCGATAGAGGGAATATTTTCCATATTAAAAGGAGTTTTAGTTCTAACCAACACCTCGAATTGAGATATTAGAAACGGTTTCATTTTCTCACAGCTCAACATGTGAAACCTATGACAGTGCACCTCAGGTAAGCCTCGTGTGTTTTATTCAGTGCTAAATGCTAACAATGTGAGTTTGAATGGATTCTAAACCTTACCGTTTCGGGAGTGAGTCCTTATTCTGTGCTTCTGAATGGCTGTATTTACATTTCTGTCATGTTTCTTCTGGTGCAAACAGCTAAACTGCTGTTTGCGTGTTGTTAGGACACGAGATTACAGTGTAACCTGCTCACCTAATGTTTATGTTCGTAATGTTTATATCATTTGCTAAGTAATAACCTCATGTGGAACTGAATCTGTCTCATTTTGACGTCTGATACTGTCCATTTCGGTCACGGGCGCATGCTTTCAGAGCCTTTCTGAATGAATGAATGAAATACGCTGTTTTCCAACAAGGCAACCCGGAGTGCTGAAATATAATTGGCTTAACTGGCATTGTGCAGGCTAAACAAAGACAGCGTTCCGGCACGGAAAAACCATTTTCAAAGCAGAATATCTGACTTCAGCATTGTTTTTTAGTTAAACAAGTATGTTCACTTGGGATGTTTCTTAAATATCTGCAAACATTTTATGGTATTTGTATGCTTTAGAAGAGTCACAAACTTACATACAGCACCTTTAATGTTAAGGTTTGAAAAGTGCTTAGAGTTCGGATAAAGTGATTAAAACGGATTGCAAATGTAATTATTTTGCTTTCATAATAATGTATCTCTCCAAATATTTACCTATTTAAAATAAATGTACATTTTTTTTTTTTTTGGTTTTGCATAATGTAAAGTCCCATGGAGTCCATGTGTGTGCCCGTTGCGTAATCTGCGCAGGTATAACACTATCCCACCTCGGTCATTTTAAAGCAGTGGGGAAAAACATGTGTGGATGTTGTTGCTTCACGATCGTGGCTTGAAGTTAAAAGCTATAAAAGCTTAACCAAAAATATATCGATTGAATCAAAAAGGTGTTCATATTGCGCAGGAAATAACAGATCGCTCCACAAAACACATTAAAACAAAGTAACGAGCCCGATTTAAAAATGTAAGTAGTAGAAAGTACAGATATTTGTGAAAAAATGAAAGGAGTAAAAGTAAAAAGTTGGCAGAAATATAAATAGTGGAGTAAATTACTGATACCAGAAAAATCTACTTAAGTAACGTAGTATTTGTACTTTGTTTCTTCCCATCTCTGGTGCTCAGCATATTTTGAAAAAGAATGTTTTTATCTATTTCTCAGTGAATCTAGGCAATGTATTTTGGTGCATTTAAACAAAACAGATTCATTCATTCATTTTCTTGTCGGCTTTGTCCCTTGCGGGGTCGCCACAGCGGAATGAACCGCCAACTTATCCAGCACGATTTTACGCAGCGGATGCCCTTCCAGCCGCAACCCATCTCTGGGAATTTCCACACACACATTCACACTCATACACTACGGACAATTTAGCTTACCCAATTCACCTGTACTGCATGTCTTTGGACTGTGGGGGAAACCGGAGCACCCGGAGGAAACCCACGCGAACCCAGGGAGAACATGCAAACTCCACACAGAAACGCCAACTGACCCAGCCCAGCCGAGGTTCGAACCTGCGACCCAGCGACGTTCTTGCTGTGAGGCAACAGCACTACCTACTGCGCCACTGGGTTGCCCAAAAAACAGATATATTTATTAAAATAAAATTTTAGTCACTAAACATATTTAGAAATTGAAAGATAATACAACTAAATTCAAGCTAAATATTGCAAAAAACTTATACTTATAAATGCTGAGCACTGTATATATATTTAAGTTAACAAATTAGAAATGAATTAAAATATTATAATAATACATAATATTATATTATTATTAAAATAACATTTAGATCAACAGTCTCAAACTCAATTCCTGGAGGGCCACAGCTCTGCACAGTTTAGCTCCAACCACCTCCAACTCACACCTGCTTAATAGTCTCTAGTCTTGAACACCTGAGTTATTTGGATCAGCTGAGTTTGGTTAGGGTTAGAGCCGAACTGCAGAGCTGCGGCCGAATTGAGTTTGAGACCTATGATTTAGATGAATAAATCTAATAAAACTGCTATACTATACAAAAAGCTGTAAAGTTTATCTAATTTTGGCATTATAAAAATATATTTATAGTAAACACTACAGTGTTTTAGAACAGTAGTAAATTACTAATTAATCCATGGTATTTTATGGTAGTACAACAATAGTAATATAAACAAATGACCCAATACTGTAGTTTCTACAACTATCTATACTACAATACAACACAGTTTACTGTAAAAATGTAAGTATACTACGGTATTTATTACAGTTTATCAGTTCACTACTACAGTATGATGTAGCACTCATTAACAAAATATTAATAATATAATAAACACAGTATAATTGACACTTTCCAACATGTAGAGAGACCAGCTTTCCTATTTGTTCATGAATTTTTCATGCATTTTCCTTCAGCTTAGTCCCTTATTTATCAGGGGTCACCACAGCTGAATGAACCGCCAACTATTCTGGGATATGTTTTACATAGTGGATGCCTTTCCAGTTGCAACTCAGTACTGGGAAACACCCATACACTCATTCACACACACACTCATACATTACGGCCAATTCACCTATATCGCATGTCTTTGGACTGTGGCGCTCGTAGCAACTGGAGGAAACCCACTTCAACACAGGGAGAACATGCAAACTCCACACAGAAATGACAACTGGCCCAGCTGGGACTTGAACTAGCAACCCTCTTGCTGTGAAGCGACAGTGCTAACTACTGAGCCACCGTGTCTCCTTAATACAGATATAAAAAGTGTTAATACTATAATATATTATATTATAATATAATTGACACTTTCCAACATGTAGAGAGATCAGCTTTCCTGTTTGTTCATCAATTTTAAATCTTTTTCTGCTATTTTTAGACGAACTATCAGTTTTAGTACTGTTTGTCCTGTATATGTGGACGTCTGCATGAGACTGAGAGACAGAGAATTGGTAGCTAGTTAGTTACAACCCACTGGCACTTTTGTCCTCAAGCCAGAAACAGCGTCCAAATTCAGCCCAATCCATCCTGTGTGTTGTTGTTCCTCGATAAATCACAAAGTAAAAGACACTGGAGGGGACAAAAGCAATGCAAATCCAAAAATAATCAGAAAATGGCACTTTTGTTTATTTGTTTTAATGATGTGCTGAGAAATCAAATGAGGTTTAAATATAGGCGGAAATAGATTCTCTACTCAAATTTAATTTTATAACATATACAGACAAACTCTGCCTTGGTCAACAAGGCTTTATGTAACATTCAAAACACACACACACACATACACACATACGCACACACACACACACACACAAAGAGAGAATACAGTCCAGGCAGTATATTATGTCCTTTTTTTCTCAGGGCATTCAAATGTCTCTCCGTTTGTCTTAAGTATAAAAGGTGCTGCTTCTGTCCAAACTAATTCAAGCCATTTGGCTGAAACTACAGACTATTAGTTCTCCTCATGGCACTTCACACATTAAAGTCTTTAAATGTAGAACTACTAGGTTTAGAAACAAGATCAAACCAGAAAAAAATTCTAGATTAGTTTTTTTTTCATACAGTCAACATGAAATCATCATAATGTCAAATATATGCAACTGTTCAACTTGTTTTCATGATCTTGTTGCATTTATTTAAAAGGGGTTGGTCCACTAGGATATTAGAGGTGTGAACCTACACTGGTCCCACGGTTCGGTTCGGTTCGGTTCGGTTACGATTATCATGCCATCGATTCGGTTCAATTCGATATCTCGGTGCATCACGGTGCATTGACGATTCTTTCCATACACAGTTTTATATTTTCTTCACAGCACAACAATTCTTGTATTAAAATGTATAAATATATTTATATACTATTTGTAAAACAATTTTGTCCTTTAATACCAACAGTCAGAATAAAGGTAAAGTTGGTTTTATATTCACACATTCGTTCATTTAGAACTCTCTATATTGTTTATCATGTTACTTTGAATATTCGATTGGAATTAGCATACAAGTAACAAACAACATTAACACTATCTAATTGACTGTGAACAATGTTGTACTTTGATAGTCATTGGCTGCTAATATGATTTCCCTATTTAGAATTTGCAAATAATACTTTTCTGAAATTATATTATTAAGGAGAATGTCTGAATATCCCAATATAAAACCAACTTTACCTCTATCCTATCTATATATAAACTGTACCTTTAAGCAACACGAGCATTTATAGCAAATAAACAAATATAAATACCCCGCTCGCTTTCTGAGCCTTGTCTACCAACTAACTACCAAGTTCTTTCTTACACCCCTTTGATTGGTCACGCGCTCAACAGAAAGGGCTGCGATTGGCTCTTACACGCTGATGCTCTTCACAGCTGCACTCATGGGCTACAGTGAGAGAGAAATGGAGTTTACTTTCATTCTCTTAATCGCCGTGAAATAGGGGCTTTTGCTGTAGGTGTCAGTGAAACAGTGTTCAGCAAACACACACGCAGTGAAATTGTGCACAGATTCAGAGTTTTTTCGTAGTTAGAGCGTTGTACTCGTGCTCGCCGCTCGCCTACCTCGCCATAGTAGCTACGGCGACATAGCGCATGTGAGATAAATGACGTCAGTATATAATAACCGGTTATGATTATTACTGAACCGATACCGAATTGTCCGCGTCTGCATCGCGGTGCACCGAAGAAACGATTAATTTTGACACCCCTATAGGATATCATATTTTAAACTTTAGTTGATGTGTAATGTAGCTGTGTGAACATAAACAACATCTCTGAATGTAAGACGCTCGAAGTTCAATGCAAAGGGACACATTGGCTTTTACAGAGTTAGCTTAGCAAAGCCTACAGCAAACAAAGTTTGGGGACTACAAAAAAATACATCCGGGTTATTGAGCTTCAGGTTACGTGAAAGTGCTTCAGGTTACGTGCATTCACTGCGTGTACACATCCTGTGCAGCGAAGGTATAGCGAAGGTTACAGCAGATGAAGCTAAAATTCCGTCCAAACACTGCTATTTCCACAGAGCTTCTTCTGTTTCTGAATTTGGGCTTCCAAAGGACACGTCACAAAGAGAGAAGTGCTAACAATTGAATTGAATTATGTTCCAAAGAATTATAAAAATATATATAGCTAGCATTTGACAAAGGAGAGCTCCAGAATCTCTTCCAGTCTAGTGCTGGATTTGGCTAAAACTCCTCAAAGAAGGAGCAGCTTTAACCATAATAGATGAAGCTGTGGAGTGTGAGCCACAACCTGTAAGTATTTTTATTTGCCAAAATTGATCTATTGCATGCACAGTTTTTAGCGTAAACTGTATGTTGTAGCAAGGATGTAAACAAGGATGTAAACAACAGGAAATGCTGTTTGGCGCCGTTAACAATTTACCAATTCATATTTATCCATCAAACCGCTTTAAACACAGTCTTCAGCAGCGCTGCAGTGTCTGTCTATGCGGAAGCTTTCCCTGCATTCTACATCTTATATAACGAACTCGCAAAAGATACGTGAAGGTTACATATTACTTACACATGCTTATTCCAAATATATATGAAATACACTTATCAGATTTTATTTTAGAGAGCGGGCGTGAGGTTTAGCTGTGTCCTTTGCATTTTCTGTCTGATTCAGGCTCTAACTGATACGGTTAACAGCTATTCTGACTGACAGTATTTACACAGCAGAGGCACAGTGCGTGCTATTAGAGGCGTGATGCTTTTTCTGGTGACGTGGAGCTGATCTGCGAATCACAGCACATTATGTTAGCTGACCAATCAGAGTCTCTTGAGGGCGGCTTTTCGGAGGAACTAGGAAATATGACATGTCATTTTCATGTTAGCAGAGTAGCTGTATATAATCAAAGTAAGTGATTTTCTACAAGTGAAGCATGAGCACACGTTGCTTTGGATCTTATAAACACAACCAAGCCTTAAAAATAAACACTGGACCACCCCTTTAAAAAAAGCAGAATTAATCATTATTTCAAATTAAAAACAATCTGTTTTCTATCTCAGTAAGTTTTAAAATGTAGTTTTCAGTGTCGAATCACATATTAGAAATCCTGATGCTCAAAAAAACATCTTATTTTTATTATAAATGAAATTATTTTCAAATTAATTATATTTAAAAATATATTTTATTAACGTCTTATTTTTATTATAAATTTCGAAAACAGTTGTGCTGTTTAACATTTTTAACAAAACCACAGATATTTCCTCAGGATTTTATGATATCAGAAAGTTCAAAAGATCAGAAATTATTTTAAATAAAAAATTTTTTTTACATTCTTATATGTTTTTACTTTGACTTTAATTTGCCTTTAATAAATAAAAGCACTGGGGATGCACTGAATTTTCGGCCGCCAAAAGTATTGGCGAAAAAATGCCATTTTTTTGTTTTCATCCGAAAGACAAAAAACTGCCGAAAATATAAAGCGAAAAAGGTCGTAATCATTGCGTGATGTAAAGCAGCTTTCACACCAGACGCAGAAAATGCTGTGCTATGAAACCCATTCATTTCAATGGCTTGCAATGCACAAGGGCAGTTTGTTGCTGCATCAACCAAACCACACTGTCAGCTAGTTTGCCTGAAGTCAGCCAGTTCAAAATAGCTAAACATTCTGCTTTGGAGATTCTCGGTTCATGTACACATATGCATGAATCACACATGCTCACCGAAAAAGTAAAGTACGCTCAAATAACGCATTTAAGTAACGCTCAAATAATGCATTTCTATGTGGTATACTTGTTTCTGCTGCTTGCAATTGCTACTGCGCTGTCATGGCAATGCTGATAAAATGCTTCTGGACTTGTAAATAAATTCACTGTCAATAAAATTTTACTTCCAATAAAATGTGGTTATTTCATTAGCTTGTATTTTTTTTTAATAAAGTAGACTGTAGAATCTATAGTAACTTACTGGCAGCAGTTCCCCAGAAACTTACTGTAAATCAGCAAGAATACTGTATTTATCTTTACAGCATAATTTATCTTATATCTCTATATGCATTTACAGTATTATTTATCTTATATCTCTATATGCATTTACAGTATTATTTATCTTATATCTCTATATGCATTTACAGTATTGTATTGCAATTTTCACAATGCAACTTTAAAATACAATAACATACTGCATAACTGTCCTACAGTAAAATACAGTTCATATTACAGTGTATAATTTAA
This sequence comes from Danio kyathit, assembly GCA_903798195.1. NCBI lineage: Eukaryota > Metazoa > Chordata > Actinopteri > Cypriniformes > Danionidae > Danio > Danio kyathit. Next base: position 9,888,698 of record LR812539.1, read on the forward strand.
GTTTTTGAGGCCAATTCGAAAAGATGTACTGTAGATTAGGTAATAAAATAATAAATAATTAATATAACGTGTTTCAGTTTCGATGTTTGGCCTTGTGCATCTAGTATTTTCAGTTTCGCTAAAATATCGAAATAAAATAATTTTCATTTCGGTGCATCCCTAAAATCCAGTGGTGTAAAGTACTTGAGTAAATGGACTTCGTTACTTTACTTAAGTATTTTTTTGGCTACTTTGTACTTGTACTGAGTATCAAAAATATAAGCAACTTTTACTCTCTACTTGACTACATTTTTGATTGAATATATGTACTCTTTACTCCACTACATTTGAACGGATGCTTACCGTTACTCATTACATTGTGATTGTGCGCGACAAGTCGGCATCTTTATCAACTACGGCTAATTTGTTGGGCGGATGAGGCGATATCGCCATCTGCAGGGTGCTGAAGGTACTGTATGCTATTTATGGGGTAAATCACGTAAATGTGAATTAGCTGCTTGCCTAATACCAGGTGTTTAATTAGCAACATGGCTGCAGCCAGTGATGAAGCTGAAGCCGGCACATCTAGCAGTGCCAGCACTGATGATCATCCATGGCCTTATCTGAAAGAAATGTTTTCATTTGCCGATATACAGAATGGCTCTTACAGGATGCAGTGTCTACTTTGTATGCCATGAACCACGAAAATAAGTGCTTTAAGAATTTATCTTCAAATAAAAAAAAAAAAACACATTGAGGTAAGAGTCTATTTAATGTGAATTTATCATTATGTCTGACTTTACAATGGTATTGTAAGTATAATGTTACCAAAAATTAATACAGTTACTGATATGGCAAAACCCACTGCGACATGACTATATTTGAGCTTTTTCTTTTTTTTTGTGCAATGTACATAAATGTATCACTAAAATTATACATTTTGCATCAAGTGCATTTAGCTGTGAGTTTGTGTTTTATTACATTCAGTATAAGTAAAATACTTAAGTTCTTTTAAAATCGGATACTTTCATACTTTTACTCAAGTCTTATTTGAATTGGTGACTTGTAACTTGTAATGGAGTAATTTCTACAGTAAGGTATCTGTACTTTTACTCAAGTATGGTTTTCAGGTACTCTTTACACCTCTGCTAAAATCACAAATTTCCTTCAAAATAAATCTTTAGAACAAAAATGTAAGTGCTTATAGTCTTTTTTTCCATGTGAAATTTACTAAATTTACTATGTCTATTTTGCTATTCATTGTTATTCTTTAGGTGAACTATTAATAAGTGCAAGTTATTTCACCAAAAAAAAAGTTTGTTTTGGTAATTTTCAATCAAATTCTGACCATTTGCATCTGCATTTAGAGCGGCCGTCCTTTTCTGTTGACGTCAGTTTGACGGCAACAAATCTCTAAGCCACACCCCTCTTACCGTTAGTTTGCTATGAGGGAATGATGTGCAGAAGAAAGCCCCGCCCCCTACTGAATATTCAGTTTCAGTTTAGATCAACATACTGAAATAATTGTCAGCAACTTACGGTTCACGATGACTTTAAAACGAGTTCAATATCGACAGTTTCAACCAGTTCGCATTATACAACATACAAGAGTGTTTAAGTGTTTTCCATGACACGCCATGAATTTCATGTTGACTTTATGTAGAGATACTAAGTGCGGGTCCCTTGCGCGCAAGAAAATACCGCTTTGTTCCGACCGTCCTGGACATGACCATGAACAGAAACGGATCAAGGGCGCTATGCAGACAACACAAGCACACAGACACGCTGAAGTACATGTAGAAACTCTCCGTGATTTCCAAAGACAGCAGAATGTAATGAACGAAGTGAAAGCAGCTGCTCGGGCCGAAGCACACAACAAAAATAACAAAGTTCAACGAGCTCGCCCTAATATAAAGAGCCCAATCTCTGTGCGAACGATTCAGATGCCAGACGATCGAGGCGTAACATGCTATTGACACCACTAGGGGCACAAAAAAACCAACGCATGTCAAGCCCAAATTATAATACTCAAGCCACCGGTAGTCTATGTTATCAGGGAGGACGTCATGGCATGTTGTTATTCCCAGGTGCATGATGTGGTAGCTTTGTTGTACTAAACATTCAGGCAAAAGTGCGACGATAAAAACGATCCAAACGATCAAGCCGCTCCAAGCGCTGAATGAACGCTTCGGCAAGCTTTTATAGAAGAACGGATGAACCACAGCTATGTAGCGCTTAATGCTAATACAGGCTAGAGTAAAAGCAGAGCAGTAAAGATTCCCATAGAAGAAAGCAGTTGTAACGCGACAAGCAGTTTCACCAAATATCCAATTGTTTCCGTTGAGATGATAGTGCGTCTTGAGGAAGAGACTGAACAGTAGTAGCAGGTCAGACACCGCCAGGCTACAATATAAAATGGCAGATGATATGACCCTCACTTTAGTTCCAACGGTGAGCAAAATGGCGATATTAGCAGGAATGCCGACAACCAGGGATATGATGTAGATGACGGGAATGAACCAGATGCTTAGAGGACCTCGAAGGTAAACTGCAGTGTTGTTGCTGTTTAACACAACGGCATTGGAGGGAGGTGGTGTTTGCGCCTCTGCTATTTTGTCTGAAAATGAGATGTTAATCAGGATTCCTTTGAATGTCCTCGGGCTGATGCCGTTGGTGATGTTTCGTTTGACCCGGCTCGACTTTGTTCCTACAAGAGGACAGAGAGAATGATGAGTTAGAAATAGTTCCCCATTCAGGAAGTGGATACATGGAAATTTATGCAATTTATCACATGCAAGTTCATATTTAGATTTCATATTTATGTAACTTATATGTATTTATTCCAACCATTGGCATTACAAATATGTCATTCCTGGCTAGTACATACACTCACCGCCCACTTTAATAGGTACCCCTGTTTAACTGCTCGTTAACGCAAGTTTCTAATCAGCCAATCCCATGGAAGCAACTCATGGTCAAGACAATCTGCTGCAGCTCAAACCAAGCATCAGAATGGGGAAGAAAGGCGCTTTAAGTGACTTTGAACGTTGCATGGTTGTTGGTGCCAGACGAGCTGGTCTGAGTATTTCAGAAACTGCTGATCTACTGGGATTTTTACGCACAACCATCTCTAGAGCTTACAGAGAATGATCCGAAAAGGAAAAAATATCCAGTGAGCGGCAGTCCTGTGGGCGCAAATGCCTTGTTGATGCCAAAGGTCTGAGGAGAATGGCCAGACTGGTTCAAGCTAATAGAAAACCAACAGTCAAATAAGCACTCGTTACAACCGAGGTATGATGAGTCTCGATTTCTGCTGCGACATTCGGATGGTAGGGTCAGAATTTGGCAACAACAACGTGAAAGCATGGATCCATCCTGCCTTGTATCAATGGTTCAGGCTGGTGGTGTAATGGCAGGGGCGTAGTGGACATTTTAAAAGTTGCAGCTGTATGAAATCCAAAAGTTTGCATTCTTAATCACCTGTTTCTAATATATTATAGTAATTTTTTATTTACTATAATATTTAAACTGTTTTCGTCACCCCTGGTTGCTACGCCCCTGTGTAATGGTGTGGGGAATATTTTATCTTGGCACACCTTAGGTCCATTAGTACCAATTGAGCACCGTGTCAACGCCACAGCCTACCTGAGTATTGTTGCTGACCATGTCCATCCCTTTATGACAACAGTGTACCCATCTTCTAATGGCTACTTGCAGCAGGATAACACGCCATGTCATGAAGCTTGAATCATCTCAGACTGGTATCTTGAGCATGACAATGAGTTCACTGTACTCAAATGGCCTCCACAGTCACCAGAGCTCAACCCAATAGAGCACCTTTGGTATGAGGTGGAACGGGAGATTGGATGTGCAGCAGATAAATCTGCAGCAACTGCGTGATACTATCATGTCAATATGGATCAAAATTTCTGAGGAATATTTCCAGTACCTTGTTGAATCTATGCCATGAAGAATTAAGGCAGTTCTGAAGGGCTCCAAACCGGCCGGTACTAATAAGGTGTACCTAATAAAGTGGCCAGTAAGTGTATATATACAGTTAAGCCTGAAATTATTCATATCCCTGACAAATTCTGACTTACTTACAAGTTACTTTTATTAACCAACACATTTTTTATACATATTATTTACATACATTATACATATATTATACATACATTATTGTGGTGTAATGGTACAGGTATTTATCCCAAACCATCATGTTTCAAGTGTCACGGTTCAGTTCATGAACTGCGATGACGAACACAATCAGTCCAGATATGCAATCACTGGAGTTAAGGTCTTTGCACACTCATCATTCATTTATTTTCTTTTCGGCTTAGTCCCTTTTTTAATACGAGGTCACCACAGCAGAATGAACCGCCAACTTATCCGACACGTTTTTTTTACGCAGCGGATGCCCTTCCAGCCGCAACCCATCTCTGGGAAACATCCACACGTTCATTCACACTCATACACTATGGACAATTTAGCCTACCCAATTCACCTATTCCGCATGTCTTTGAACTGTGGGGGAAACCGGAGCACCCGGAGAAAACCCACGCGAACACAGGGAGAACATGCAAACTCCATACAAAAATGCCAACTGACCCAGCCGAGGCTCGAACCAGCGACCTTCTTGCTGTGAGGCGACAGCACTACCTACTGCGCCACTGCGTCGCCGGTCTTTGCACACTGAAGTCTGAAATTTTCGTATGGGTTTTTTGTGTATTCATACGCAGGAAAAGTCGGCACGTAGCCAAACCTTGCACACTGAGTCTGATGCATATTAATTAATCCATTACGAAAAAACACAAAACATTTCAGAGTCAGTTCAAGCAGTGATACTTTGTTCTTCTCTCTCCTCCAAAGCAGAAAAAGAAAGCGGAATAGGCTTCATATTGTGTAATACTAGCCAGAGGAAGGAGAGTTCCGCAAATTTTCAAAGGGCTGCGTTACGATTATTAACAAATGCAAAGTTTATTTTAGGAATTCAGTGGAGTTTTGATACATTGCTTGTGATACTTCACACATTCACATATGTAAACAAATCCTGAACAGAGACTGGCAGTACCTATAGACATTATAATAGATGTCTGCCGCATTGACGTGTCGAAGCAACGAACCGAAAGGGGACCATGCTTTCTATTATATTGTCTATGGGTAGTACGTCAAGTTCTGTATTTTGCCTTTCACTCACTTGTACTGTACGGTGGCTCTGAACTGTCAAAACACCTCTCAAATCACTTTTTCAGATGCGAAGAACAGAAAAAAATTAACCCGGTTTGGTTTTTTTTATGACGGATGAAACTTTCAAAGGCAGTGTGTTAATACGATTCACACAACGTGAGGTCGAATTTATTTTTTAACATGCGAAAACGACAGGCGAAAATTTGGGATTCAGACTGCAATAACCTTTAAGCAAAAAGACACCAGCAGTGCAGCAAATTAGCAGCCATTCACAAAAAATGCATCTTTGCGTCCTAAAAAAGTGACATGCAGCACTCAGAAACAGTTCTGCCATGTTGTCATTGTCATGCCAACTTGCAATAGTAAATAGCTCGCAATGATAGTCCCACTTCCGAGTTCTTCTGATTGGTCCACTGCTCTAGAACTGACAGCACTGCTGCATGTAAAAGTTGAAACTGCGATTGCGAACATTCGTTTGCGATGTACTGCAGAAGACGCAAGTAAATAATGGTCATGGATATCCATAGAAAATAGAAAAACAATAGAAATATTAAGATTCTGTCTCATCTTTTGTGCACGTAAATCATTCTCTGTCCTTTCTACATATACACTGAACAGTTGTTGTCCGCTGCACCTGCTGTTATGGATGGACACACTGCTGCATTTTCATTAAAAGAGATTTCAGTTTTAAAGCTTAATGAATCTTAAATTTAATACACAATTATTGTTTTCTGTTGTTTTAGGAGAGGGCTGAGCTTAACCTTTCAAAGTTTAATACACAGTTTCCTAATAATGAAGATTTATTTTTCATTGTTGTCTTTATTTTGTACTTTTGCATAACAAGAAGCTGTTTAGTTCTGTAGCTGATTGTGATAAAAACACTTCTGCCTGTTATAAATATAATATAGACAGAAAAACGCAAACACTGTTGCTTATTCCTGTTGTACCAAACCGAACCAATATCCAACCATGATGACAAAACTGAGGAATGTACCGAACCGTGACTTCAGTGTACCGTTACACCAAAAGCAGCTATTTTCATGGATTTTTAATTATTAAAGAATTGTTACAAATATTTGAGAATAATTTGTACCACCCTGCCCTTTAGTTCAGGCTGCTAGTGGTGTAATGGTTTGAGTTTATTTTTGTATCTTTGGTACAACCTTGGGCCCCTTACTACCAACCGAGCTTTGTTTACACTACAGGGTTCCTGAGTGTTGCTGCTGGCTCTCCATCTCTGTCTCTTCATGACCACAGTGAACCAACCTTGTTAACTTCCAGCAGGATAACACACCATGGCACAAAACTCAAATCATCTCCAAATGAATTCTTGAACATGACAACAAGTTTATTTAAATCCCCTACAAAGTCACCAGATGAGCAGCTGACAAATCTGCAGCAAGAACTTTTATGAAAACAAGGATCAAGACGTCTTCTGATATTTGTCTGTATTGCTGTACGGCCTAATATGGGTTACTTTTATCTATAATGTTATTTTATATATATTATTATTATTGTATATTTTTTTATATTCTTGATGCAAGAATATATAATTGTATTGTCTAAATCAGAGAGAAAGTAAATGTTATCTAATTGTTTTCTGCTGATAGACTGAAACAGTTGATGTCTTGTGATTCTTTGCATTTAATAATGTAACTCTCTGACTAATATGCATCAATAAAACAGAGTTAAACTAAAATATTACTATAATATATTAAATAACAGCAGAGATACAGCACAAGCCATTTATTACTGGTCATTTGAAGTAATAATTTATTATTGCATAAATATATACAGTTGAAACCAGAAGTTTACATACACTGTATAAAAAGGCACATAACCATTTTTTAAAAAGTCAGATGTTAATGTGACTAAACTTTTTCTCTTTTAGGTAAATTAGGATTATCAGATTGGTTTCTATTTTGCTTAATAGCAGAATAATGAGAGAGATATTTTTTTGAAAAATTGATATAACTTTTCTTGAAAGTCAAGTTTACATACAATACGATTATTATGCCTCAGAAAAAGCTCAGATGATGGTGTCAAGGTTTTGGAAGTTTCTGATTGGCTAATTGACAACATTTGAGTTGATTGGAGGCACAACTGTAGAATAGTATTTAAGGAAAACCTCAAACACACTGCTTCCTTGTGTGACAACATGGGAAAATCAACAAGCCAGAATCAACAAAAAAGCCAGATTACAATTTGCTAAATTACACTGGGAAAAAAGAATAATTTTTGGAGACATGTCCTGTGGTCTGATGGAACTAAGATTGAACTGTTTGGCCATAATGACCAGTGTTACATTTGGAGGACAAAGGGGGAAGCTTACAAGCTTAGGAACACCATCCCAACTTTGAAGTATGGAGGGCAGCATCATGTTGTGGGGCTGTTTTGCTGCAGGAGGGACTGGTCCACTTCACAGCATAGATGGCATCATGAAGAAAGAACATTATGTAGAAATACTGAAGCAACATCTCAAGACATCAGCCAGGAAATTAAAACTTGGCCACAAATGGGTCTTCTAAACAGACCATGACCCCAAGCATACTGTCAAATTGGTTTAGATGTGCTTTAAGGACAACAGAGTGAATGTTTTGGAGTGGCCATCACAAAGCCCTGACTCAATCCTATTGAAAATTTGTGGGCAGAGTTGAAAAAGATTGTGCGAGCAAGACAGCCTACAAATCTGACTCAGTTACACCAATTCTGTCAGGAGGAATGGGCCAAAATTCCTTCAAACTATTGTGAGAAGCTTGTGGAAGGATACCCAAAACATTTGACCAAAGTTATACAGTTTAAAAGCAAAGCTAAAAAAATACCAAGGAAATGTGTGTAAACTTTTGACTGTCTAGAAATTTATAAAAAATTCTCAAAAAAATTCTCTCATTATTCTGACATTTAGCAAATGTAAATGATTTAGGTAATCCTAACGGACCTAAAATAGTAAACGTTTAGTATGATTTACCATCAGACATTTTTTTAAAGATGGTTATGTTCCTTTTTTTAGAGTGTATGTAAACGTCTGATTTCAACTGTACATGCATTTACAGTATCAACTAAGAATATTTAAGTGAATTGCAAACAGATAAATTATATATTTGCAATACATTGTACATTTACACAATAACTCTTAATTATTGCATGAATATATAGATATAGAGCATCGACTAAAGCAGTGTTTCTCAACCATGTTGAAAAAACGTATTAGTGTTTCTGTACTTGGATTTTTAACTTGTTTTAATATGTTTTCTTGTATTGATATGTGTTCTTTTACCTGTTTTCTGGTTTTCTCTTATTGTAAAGCACTTAGTGACTTAATGTCTGTGAAAGGTGATATATAAATAAACCTTTATTTACTTACTGTACGGTACAAACGTGTAGTTTTGAGAACGTATACCACAACAGTGACAGATTTTGTTTATTTCTGAGCGTGTAATGAAACTGCTTTGTTCCTCTTTTTTAAGGTCAATAAAAGTGTCTCATAATAATAGTTTGTCTGTAAATGATTAACATATTATAACTTTACAGGTTAGCTCAGGGGTGTCCAAACTCGGTCCTGGAGGGCCAGTGTACTGTATAGTTTAGCTCCAACTTCCTTCAACACACCTCCTTGGACGTTTCTAGTATACATAGAAAGAGCTTGATTAGCTGGTTCAGGTGGGTTTTAATTGGGGTTGGAACTAAAATACGCAGGACACCGGCCCTCCAGGACCAAGTTTGGACACCCCTGGGTTAGCTTAACATTAAATAAAACTCCTAAAGTATTTACCGAGTTGACTGAATAAATATCCTTAGATTTTACTAAGGAATGCAATCTTTATAGGGATAGTTCATCCAAAATATATTAATTTGCTCTATTTACTCTCCTTTAAATGGTTCCAAACAATGCGTTTTTTTCTTCTGCTGAACACAAAAGAAGATACTTTGAAGAATGCTGGAATCCTGTAACCTTTGACTTCCATAGAAGGAAAAACAAATACTATGGATGTCAATGTTTACAGGTTTCTTCATAATATCTTCTTTTGTGTTTAACAGAAGAAAAAAACTCATTCATGTTTGGAACAAACGGAGGATGAGTAGAGTAAATGATGGCAGAATTTTCATTTTTGGGGGGTGAACTATCCCATCAAGAATATTAACATATAGCTAATTAGGGAATTACCCATGTGCTTTCTTTCAGAGCTTCTTAAGCGTTTTAAATTAGTCTATAAAATACTAATAGGCCTATAATTGAAATAAATGAGTCAACTGAATCGCTCTTCACACTGATGATGACAGGAAACTCCTGGACAATAAACTACAGCGCAGCGGATTGTTGTACAGTGAATCACATATTAATTCGCTTACCTTGCGTCTGCGTCGCGTTCAGAAGAAATAAAGTGACCAAAACGAACAAGAAAACTTTCCCCATGACTGAGAAACACATTCAGTTCGGTCTCAACACTTTCTGCTCCGTGTGTTGAATGCAAACGAAGCCCTCGAGTTTCCCCCTCTCTCTCTCTCTCTCTCTCTCTCTTTCGCTCTCTCTCTCTTTGCGTGTGTCGCCAGAATAGCGGTGTCGTTCCATGTCGATGACATCATCTTCTTCTTCCTCTCATGTCCAATAGAACACCTTCGAACTATGACATCATAATTACTTTGATTGTTTTTGTGTTTCTGATGGTTTGAAAGGTTTTTGGCCAAAGTTACAAATAAGTTTATGGACGACACGGTGGCTGGTTGGCACTGTCACCTCACAGCAAGAAGGTCGCTGGTTCGTGTCTCGGCTGGGTCAGTTGGCGTTTCTGTGTGGAGTTTGCATGTTCCCCCCGTGTTGGCGTGAGTTTCCTCCGGGTGCTCTGGTTTCCCCCACAGTCCAAAGACATGCGCTATAGGTGAATTGAAGCTAAATTGTCTGTAGTGTATGTGTGTGTGTGAATGTCAGATGGATGTTTCCCAGTACTGGGTTGCAGCTGAAAGGGAATCTGCAACATAAAATATGCTGGAATAGTTGGTGGTTCATTCCGCTGTGGCGACCCCTGATAAATAAAGGAACTAAGCTGAAGGTTCATAGTTGATAATCTACTAAATTACTTTTATTTTGTTTGTTTGTTTATATTATTTTTGTTAAGATTTGAGTTCATTTTATTTATTTATTCTATATTGCAGCTATTACAATAGTCGATTTATTTATTATTTTTTAAGTGATCAATGTATTTAATTTGCATTCTAATTAAGAGACTGCTATTTACAAGTTACATAATAATAGTACTTTTCAAAGTAATGAGTGAAGTAACGTGTTACTTCAAAAAAATAAAGCAATCATTTTTAAGTAGCTTTTTATTTTTTATTTTTTAAAAGTAATGCGAATTACTTTTTAATTTAATGAATTAGCTTTAAAAATAAAATTGCTGAGTTAAAATTAACCTAGTCAAAAAACTAAATTCATTACTAAATTATTACCTAAATTCTGATGTGTTTTTAATGGTAAATGAAGGTATATATATATATAGTGCGTTGTTAATTGCACCTCTATTAAAAAGAAGGTGGAAAAACCCTGCAATTTCTGAAAGAGATCAAGTCTCAGCAAAGGTAAGGAAAAGTAATGCAAAGTCAAAAGGAACGTAACACATTACTTTCTATAAAAAGTAACAAAACTAATTAGATTTTTGGCAAGTATATACAAGTACTGTATATATATATATATATATATATATATATATATATATATATATATATATAGATAGATAGATAGATAGATAGATAGATAGATAGATAGATAGATAGATAGATAGATAGATAGTATTCCCCAACATTATATATATTTTCAGTTATTAATCATTTAATATATTTAAACATTATTATTCTCAGATATTAATACATTTATTCATATATTTATTGTACTAGTATACTAAAATGCTGGTCCGTTTATTATTATTTTTTTATTTATTCAGTAATTTGTTTCTAAACAGTGTGCAATAATTCAAATTAAATATTATATAAATTAATGAAATAAAAACGTAAAGTCTGTCATCACATTTATAGTTCACCTAAAGAATTACAATGTGCGCATTTTACAATAGACATGGGAAATTTTGATTTCTCGCAGACTTTAATTATATAATTATATAATAAAGTAGAACCAAAATGTAGATCTGCTGGTCATCACATCTTTTTTTTTTTTTTTGGTCTTGTTTTATCACTCAGGTTTGGGCGCTGACGATGATAAACCGCGTTGTGAAGGAAACGCCTGTTGCTGAGAGATAAAGCCAGTACAGAAGTCACACATCTGAGATGAAAACAGGAGACAACAAACTGACATGTTTTCACTTCCCGTCAGTGCTTTGTCTTTTTGCATTTGCTGGTTTTAGCGGTGCGCGCGGCTGACTGTAATGCTGTGGGAGTGCATCAATTGCATGTGAAAGATGGAAAAGATTGTCTCCTACAGAAGAAAGACTTTAGATGTAAACTTCAGTAATCTTTCAAACCATGCATTCTTGCACACCCACACATATCCGCAGACACACACACAAACACACAATTGATTTAATAATAGTCTAACCCTTGCCATGCAGGTCAAAGAGCCCAACTTCCTCAAAACTAGTTTTTATGCAAAACAGAGATTGGATGTCAAACACAACAGCAGATCTTTTTTCTGCTCATTGTGATGCGATAAAGTGTGTAAAGCTGCTTTGAAACAATAATTGTTGTGAAAAGCACTACACCCTTAAGTTTGGGTTGAATTGTTTGTTGCATAAGGACGAGCAAACCATTTAAAAATAATAATACAATTATTTTTTACTAGCATGGACCATGCCACACTTTGAGCTAGACGTTATTGTAGGGATGTAGAGACGAAAAGGATGGTAAGGGAACAGTGGGATGAAGGGGAACGGAAGAGGATAAATAGTGAACAGGTAGGTAGGTTGATTGGGCGTCGTACGATGATGCCCAGAGACTTTTTTGTTTTTAATAGATGTCTAATAGATGTCTAAACATAGTCGTCTTGGTTCTTGAAATGAATGACTACACATATAAAGTCTGTCTAATCTGTTTATTTGATGACTAGTCTAGTTTTGGGCTATTCTTAGATGTCTATTAGATTTTCACTAACAGCATGTTTAGCCTTGTTTAAGCTGTCTACGTTTAGACGTCTATTAAACACAAAATTGTTTGCTGGGTACCATCTCGGTAATATTTTGCTAGAGTAATTGGACCCCCCTATTCAACTTAGGAGGGAAGAATTGTTAATGGGAAGCAAAGGAAATAGAGGGAGGAAGGATGGGTTCCAGAGAACGAGAAGAACAGTGATAGAGGGCTGGTCTGCCCTAAATAAGTTTTAGGGAGTAGGTAGTTGGTTAAGAAACCTGCTGCCAAAGCTTTGTTAACAAGTTAACTCCATTTAATGATTAAATAATAATAAAATATTATTAAATGATTAAATAGCCAAGCCGCGCAGCGTGTGTTTGTAGCTCTGTCGCATAGATTCGCAATTTGCATTTTTATTATCGAATACCTCCACATTCGCTTAATACTACTTAGGGGGAACAAACCCTTAATACATTTTATACAACATTTAACACTTTATACAAATAAATACACTCCAAAACGTTCTGTCTCTCGAGCATCCGCCTGTTGTTTGTAGCTTTAGCCAGCTAGCACCGCTAGTCAGCTAAAGCTACCGACTGCTGCCATCCCCTAACTTTCTCACTTACTGGCTTTGCTCGTTACCCTGTACGATGTCGCCTGTGTCTCTGTCCTTGTGTGCAGGAGAAACATCGATGGAGGCCCTGGACATGGAGCTGGAACGGCTGGAAGAACGCATCCGTCTTCTGCAGATGAAGCGAGCTGAGCTCAGGGCACAAAGAGCGTTGCTCGAGGTGCCCCGCGCTCCAGTTCGCTCATCTGAGGTGAGTCCACAATACAGCCGAGACATTCCGTCTACCTCAACCCCGCTTGTTCCTCTGTCCAGGCCCAGCGCGCCTCTGACGCGGTTCGTCCAGGGGTCGTTCACGCCGGCACCCGGCTACCACGGCACCTGGATGCAGCCGCGTAAGGTGCTAAGGAGACCCCAGGGCAAGGGTTCTCCTCCTCCTGTGTTCGAGCTCTCCACGGAGAACCGATTCGCCCCTCTCCGCGAGACGGGTCACGATGTGGCTATCATCGGTGACTCCATCGTACGCCACGTCCGTCCTGCTTCCACTTCAGGTAATAAAATACGCACATTTTGCTTTCCTGGTGCTCGCGTTAAGAATATTTCTTCACAGATTCCGAGTATCCTGAGCACTGGCGAGAGCCTCGGTGCCGTTGTCCTCCATGTGGGGACGAACGACACCGGGCTCCGCCAGTCGGAGATCCTGAAGAGGGACTTCAGGAGCCTCATCGAGACGGTTCGACGCACCTCGCCCACCACGCAGATCATCGTTTCTGGACCGCTTCCTACCTACCGCAGAGGAAATGAAAGGTTCAGTAGACTTTTTGCCCTGAATGAATGGCTATTAACATGGTGTAATGAACAGAAACTGCTCTTTGCCAATAACTGGAATCTTTTCTGGGAGCGCCCTAGGCTCTTCCGTCCGGACGGCCTGCATCCGAGCCGAGCTGGAGCTGAACTGCTGTCGGACAACATCTCCAAGTTGCTTCGTTCTGTCTGACTAGTAAGTAAAAATTCACAAAATGCACATTTTATCCATATAGACTCTTGTTCGACCCACTTAAATTACAGTAACACATGTCTAGCTTACCCCATAGAGATTGTGTCTGTTCCTCGTGTTACTAGACCAACAATTAAACGTACTGTGTGCTCTAGAAAAAATCTACTAAGAATAAAAGCTGAAAATCCAATAAAAAGTGATAATACAAAATTCGTTAAGCTTGGTCTCCTAAACATAAGATCACTAGCAACTAAAACGCTTATCATTAATGAAATAATAACAGATAACAATCTAAATGCACTCTGTCTCACTGAAACCTGGCTGAAACAAAATGACTATATTAGCTTAAATGAAGCAACTCCTCCAGGATTCACATACAAGCATAAGGCTCAACAAACCAGTCGTGGTGGTGGAGTTGCAGCAATCTTTAGTGATATTCTTAATGTTAATCAGAGAAAGGGACTTACGTTTAACTCCTTTGAGTTATTAGCTCTTAATGTTATGCTACCGGATATTAAGCAAAAATCTATGCTATCTCTCGCTATAATCACGATATATAGACCCCCAGGACCCTATGTCAATTTTCTAAAAGAGTTTTCTGATTTTATTTCTGATTTGCTAGTTAAAACTGATAAAATACTAATTGTAGGAGACTTCAACATCCACGTAGATGACTCCAATGATACACTAGGGCTCGCCTTTATGGATCTATTACACTCACTTGGGATAAAACAAAATGCTGTTGGTCCAACCCATCGCTTAAAGCATACATTAGATCTAATATTGTCTTATGGAATTGAGGTCTCTGATGTAGACATTATACCACAAAGTGATGATATTACAGACCACTACCTCTTACTATATAAGCTGCGTTTACCTGAAATTAGCAGATCTGCACCAATATACCGCCCTGGTAGAACTATCGTTCCGTCCACCAAGGATGAATTCATAAATAACTTACCTGATCTCTCTTTATTTCGAAATACACCCGCAAACTCAAATGACCTGGACGTAGTAACCAGCAGTATGGATGCCATCTTTACTAGCACACTAAATACTGTGGCACCCATCAAATTAAAAAAGGCTAGAGAGAATAAAACCACACCATGGTACAATAATCATACTCGCGCTCTCAAAACAGCAACCCGTGCTCTGGAACGTAAATGGAAAAAAACTAACTTAGAGGTTTTTAGAATTGCGTACAAAGACAGTATGTCCAACTATAGGAGGGCTCTTAAATCTGCCAGGGCCGAGCACCTCCGCAAACTGATTGAAAATAATCAGAACAATCCTAGATTTTTATTTAGCACCATTGCTAAACTAACAAATAATCGATCATCTTTAGAACAAAATGTCCCACCGCAAATCAGTAGTGATGACTTCATGAATTTTTTCAGTGATAAAATAGAAGGCTTTAGACAGAAAATAGAAGTTGTTAAACTTTCTGCACCGCCTAATACTCCAGATCCAGTAAACATTCAACTGAATCAAAATAACCTACAATGCTTCAAAATCATAGAACAGGAAGAGCTAGATAAAGTTATAAATAGTTCTAAACCAGCTTCATGTATTTTAGATCCAATTCCAACAAAATTATTGAAAGAACTGATACCTGTTATAGGAGAACCTCTCCTTAATGTTATCAACTCTTCTTTATCTTTAGGCCATGTTCCAAATCCTTACAAGCTAGCTGTTATTAAGCCTATTATTAAGAAATCACAATTGGACCCGAGCAACTTAGCTAATTATAGGCCTATCTCAAATCTTCCATTTATGTCTAAAATACTAGAAAAAGTTGTTTCTACCCAATTATGCTCATTTCTGCAGACAAACAACATTTTTGAAGTGTTTCAGTCAGGTTTCAGGCCTCATCATAGTACAGAAACCGCATTAGTAAAAATAACCAATGATTTACTCTTAGCTGCTGACCAAGGGTGCGTCTCACTTTTAGTTTTACTCGATCTTAGCGCCGCATTTGACACCATCGACCACAATATTCTCATTGACCGCTTAAATTCTACAGGTGTCCAAGGTCAGGCCCTTCAATGGTTTAGGTCATACTTAGCTGATCGTTACCAGTTTGTGAATATTAATGGACAGCTTTCACAAGTCAGGCCAGTAAAGTACGGGGTCCCTCAAGGATCAGTTTTAGGCCCTTTGCTGTTTACAATATACATGCTTCCCCTGGGGGACATTATTAGAAAACACGGGATCAGCTTTCACTGCTATGCAGACGATACTCAATTATATATTTCAACTAAACCTGATGAGATGTGCGAACTGTCAAAGCTAACCGAGTGTATCAAAGATGTCAAAGACTGGATGACCAACAATTTTCTTCTCTTAAACTCAGAAAAAACAGAATTATTACTTATTGGGCCTAAATCCTGTACACAGCAGTTCTCACAACTCGACCTGCAACTAGAGGGATACAAAGTTAGCGTTAGCTCTACTATAAAAGATCTGGGTGTCATATTAGACAGCAGTTTAACTTTCAAAAATCATATATCCCATGTCACAAAAACTGCTTTCTTTCATCTGAGAAATATCGCTAAATTGCGAAGTATGCTATCCATATCAGATGCAGAAAAGCTAGTTCATGCTTTCATGACTTCTAGGTTGGACTACTGTAATGCTTTGTTTGCTGGCTGCCCAGCATCCTCTATTAACAAACTTCAGCTAGTACAAAATGCAGCTGCCAGAGTTCTTACCAGGCCTAGAAAATATGATCATATCACCCCAATTTTATCCTCCTTACACTGGCTGCCTGTTAAGTCTCGTATTGAATTTAAAATATTACTCCTTACCTATAAAGCTTTAAATAATCTAGCTCCTGCTTATCTAACCAACCTCCTGTCTCGCTACAATCCAACCCGCTCTTTACGATCTCAAAACTCAGGGCTTCTGGTAGTACCTAGAATATCAAAGTCGAGTAAAGGAGGTCGAGCCTTCTCATTTATAGCCCCTAAACTCTGGAATAGCCTTCCTGATAATGTCCGAGGCTCAGACACACTCTCGCTCTTCAAAACTAGATTAAAGACCTATCTTTTTAGCAAAGCATACACTCAATGCATTACATAGCGGTTTGACGCATGATGTGCCCCACGCAGCATTCTGCTTCTTGTTTTTATACACTATGAACAGCAGCTACGCTAATTATTCTCCTTATTCTGTATTTCCACCTGGGGGTACTCATCTTGAGGCCCTCAGACTATGCAGCGCCACTGATGCGATCCAAGACCAGCGACGAGATGATCCCAAGGTATTCTGGACCAGGCCGTATCCTGCTGTGGTGGTCATCGTGGAGTGAGAGCATGAGACTGATTCCTGTGATGCTCCAAGGACAGACGAGTCTTCGCCGAGGTCCACCGTGCTGCGCCTAGACTGCAGCTCTGCACAAGACGTTTGGCCTTAGGGGAAATGGTCGTGCCCAACTGAGCCTGGTTTCTCTCGAGGTTTTTTAAATCTTCGCTTTCGCCAATTGGTGAAGTTTTTTTTTGCCTCGCCGCTGTCGCCACTGGCTTGCATGGTTCGGGATCTGTAGAGCTGCGCATCGATGGATTTGCTCCTCAGTGTTTGGACTCTCAGTAGTGATTATTAACCCACACTGAACTGAACTGAACTTAATCTCTTAAAACTGAACTGACACTGTTTCAATTCACTATAATCTTCCATGTGAAGCTGCTTTGACACAATCTACATTGTATAAGCGCTATACAAATAAAGATGAATTGAAATAGGGTGACATGGTGGCTCAGTGGTTAGCACTGCCGCCTTACAGCAAGAAGGTCGCTGGTTCGAGTCCTGGCTGAGCCAGTTGGCATTTCTGTGTGGATTTGCATGATCTCCCTGTGTTGGTGTGTGCTCCGTTTCCAAACACATGCGCTATATGTGAATTGGAGAAACTAAATTGTCCATAGTGTATGAGTGTGTGTGTGAATGAGTGTGTATGCTCACACCCAGCACACCGCTCAAACCCAGCACACTGCCTCTTTGAACTTTTACCTTCTGGTCCACGCTACAGAGCACTGCGCACCAGAACAGCCCGAGACAGAAACAATTTCTTCCCTCAGGCAATCCATCTCATGAACACTTGATAATAATTGTGGAATCAACAACACTACTTGCTGTACACTTGCTATACACACATACACTTATTTAACAACACACTTTACATGCTAATTTGCACATAACAGCTGCACATATTATGTTGTATATAGTAATATAGCTGTACATACACTTGTCAATTTGTATATTTGCATTCACTACTTTTCAAAATATATTTATTATCTGTTTTTTAGTCATGTCTCTGTAATTCTGTTGCACTGTAGAAGCTCTGTCACGAAAACAAATTCCTTGTATGTGTGAACATACCTGGCAATAAAGCTCTTTCTGATTCTGATTCTGTATGGTTGTTTCCCAGTACTGGGTTGCGGCTGGAAGGGCATCCGCTGTGTAAAACATATGCTGGAATAGTTGGCGGTTCATTCCGCTGTGGCGACCTCTGAAATAGAGACTAAGCCGAAGGAAAATGAATGAATCAATGAATAAAAACAATCACAATAAATGCAAAAATAAATAAAAATAAAAACTAGACGCAAAATTATCAAATTACATAACATTCAACTGGTCATTATACAGTTTCACAAACTGTAAATATTTGCTGTAAAATTGACAGTATTATTATACTGTATGGTAAATAATATACTGTAATTAATATACTGGGGTAAAGTATAATACTGTAAATTTTACAGCAATTTTTACAGTGCAATTTTTACAATTTTTTTGGTGTAAACACTTTTGTCATCCAAGATGTTGGTAGAGTAAAATAAGCAAATATAAGTAAATAAATTCAAGAAAAATATTAGATCTTGGGTGAACTATCGCTTTAATAAAATCTTTAGTCTATAGTGAATATTTTAAAGGGCACCTATTTTACCCCTTTTTCCAGATTTAAGATAAGTCTTTTGTGTCTCCACAATGTGTCTGTAAAGTTTCAGCTCAAAACACTCATCTGATTATTTATTAGACCTTTCAAAGTTCACGCACACACACACAGAGGACACACACACACAGCACACGCGTTTAACTTTGCACTGTTTTTGCACGCAAATGCGACAGGATACACGTTAATATAATAATAATAATAATAATAATAATGATTCCTTACATTTATACAGCGCTTTTCTGGACACTCAAAGCACTTTACACATTGGGGAAAATCTCTTCATCCACCACCAGTGTGCAGCATCCACCTAGATGACGCGACGATAGCCATATTGCGCCAGACCGCACACCACACACCAGCTAATTGGTAGAGAGGAGACAGAGTGATGAAGCCTATTATGATATGGGGATGGTGAAGAGGCCAGAGGGCAGATTTAGTCAGGATGCCGGGGTTAAACCCCTACTCTTTTTCGAAGGACATCCTGGGATTTTTAACAACCATAGAGAGTCGGGATCTTGGTTTAACATCTCATCTGAAAGACGGCGCTCACTGAGCAGTATAGCCCCTGTCACTATTCTGGGGCATTAGGACCCACACAAACCAGAGGTTGGGCGCCCCCTGCTGGTCTCACCAACACCACTTCCGGCAGCAACCTAGCTTTACCATGTGGTCTGCCATCCAGGTACTGACCAGGCGCAGCCCTGCTTAGCTTCAGTGGGCAACCATGTGACAGTTGCAGAGAGCTAGCTGAAAATTGCATTTCAATTTCCACTGCTGTATGGATATCCATTATGTAATGTACAAAATAAACCTGATTTAATGTCCACAAACTGTGATTGAAGCGTCTTCTTTTATAATTGTACTGACATGCGGCTGTGGTGATGCATTACAGCGATTTTACAGTCTTTATTACAAACATGCACTGTTTTAAAAAACGTTTTAAACTTGTAAAACTCATTCTTGATCACATTTGATGATGATTGATGATCACAGAGAGCTGAACAGATCTTTTAAACCAAGTTGCTTTGCGCACGTCCTGTCTTGTTGATATGATTATATGCGCTATTACAGAGATGTGGTAATACGCAGCTGTCAATCAATTCAGTGGGCGGGGAAACCACACTCCAACGTCACGTTGCAGTCAGCCTCAAAATGGGAGGGATTTGGATCCTATATGTCAGGAAATATTAAAAAAGAGACTTATTGTCTTTATATCACACTAATAGGATTGTAGACACACTATAGCTACACACACTTTGGTCCAAACAGCTTACAAAAAGATGATTTTCATCCCTTTAATCTTTTATGCAAAGAAAAGTTTCCAGAAGCTTCTTAATGGATTAATGAATAACTTATTTTGCTATGCATGATTTTAGGTGCATTTACTGGCTAAAGGAGACTAATAGAAGGACAGTATTTGGTTGCGGTTTCTCTCAAACCTTGTTTTTTCTAGTGAAGGTGAGAGATGTGACATGTTGTTGAACGAATTTCTTGCTGTGACGAAGCTGCGTGAAACTCATGCAAACAAGTAACTAAACATCCTGCTGATCAGAGT